>CAUYQV010000031.1:0-11874 GCA_963574575.1 Galagoides demidoff
TTTTCCTTTCCAGTCTTAAAAGGAAGTTTTGTTTGTTTTCTTACTATAGTAATAGTCTGAGCTAATAGGAGGGACTCATCAGCTGACCTTAGAACCCAGATCAGAAGACAATGAGCTGATAGCCTATAAGAAGATGAACCAAAAAGGGGCAGCGCCCGTGGCTCAGTGAGTAGGGCACCGGCCCCATATACTGAAAGTGGTGGGTTCAAACCCAGCCCCAACCAAACTGCAACAAAAAAAAAAAAAAAGGAAGAAGAAGATGAACCAAAACTTCTGTCTTCAGAAACCAAAGACAAAATTGGTTTTTGGATAGACAGGCTTCTCCCAGGTTATTCTGATGTCTCCCTTCTCTTTGCTCAAAGTATATAATCGGAGAGGCATTTAGAATCTCCTGGAAGGCCTGAGTCAGACAAAAAGGCCTAGAGGTGAAGACCTGCCTGGCCCACCTCTCTGGGGAACCGGATCAGATTATTCCCATTTGGGGTTTGGTGGGGCCAAGGTGCTGAGCTTGGGTCCAGTTCACACTCTGCCCTGCTCCAGTAAATCTGCATTACCACACAAGCTCATAGGCCACAGGGCTGGCCCTGGAGAGGCTGAGGCTTAGGCTGTAAGCATATTTAGATATGTGGTCTCTAGGTCTCCATTAGTACTTGCCTGGACACCCCCCAAAGTTAGGGGCAGCCTGCCTCTTGTTGCTTATCTAAAAATAGCAGGACTCGATTAAATCACTCTATACTTTGGCCCTGATGGAGAAACTCCTTACATTTTCACTTAGATACCTCAAGAGAAAGTAAAAATAAAAATTACAATTCAAGATGTCAAATAAAAACCCAGAATAAAATTTATTTTTCCAGAGTTATTTCAAGAACCCTTTGAATAAATTGCAGCTTCTGGTTTGCCCTCCTTCTCTACTGCTCAGGTTGCATGTCCTATAAAAAGGATGTCAGTAAGTACAACTATGGCTGGAAATGCGTAAAGATCCACACACATAAAATACCACAAGTACTACACGGTTACATTTTCCACGGGGTAGGAATCACATTTTATTACCCTCTCATGATCAATTGGCGATTAATATTTAACTGCCTTCTTGCACTAAAGACCTTTTCTGAAATATACAAAGGGGGGGAAAAAAGTATGGAGATATTAGTCCAAGACTCAGCATCTACACCATAACTTTCAAGAGAATACATAAATGGAAGCCGTGCCAAAAGCAGCCAAAGACTACAAACTGAGGAGTAATATTGTTATGCCGAGCATGAGCTTAGCAGTACTCAGAGATAGCAGCCGTGAAATACTAATCTAAGCTTTAATTATTCTGACATTTTTTAATACTGGGATAATTACAAAGACAGATGTGCTTCCTATGCACACTGCTTCAACCATAAGTACAGTATAAAAAATAGCTTCCCCTGCCCCAATCTTGGGTATAAATAATGTTCCTATATTCTGTCCTCTTCCCATATATCACAGACCTGGTTGAAACCTATCTCTGGCTACCATAAATCATAAATACATGTAAGCGGAAACTCCTCCTTGAACGTAGAAAACAAACACATAGCAACGAAATCTAGAGTTTCACAATATTTGAGTGTGAGTTTCTTCACAGTCCATTTTAATTGATTTATACAGACAGGAAAGAGGGGGAACATTAAACCTTTTACAAACCTTCCCAAGCTTGCCTAATTAGGCCAGTTCTGCATAAAGGGCTTCATAGTTTTAGAAAATCTGAGAGCAATGAAATAAAAATGAGATCAATTGAGGGGAAACACACATATTCCAACACCTGTTCTCAAATCCTGTGCTTCTAACTAAGGGAAAGTTATAGATAATGGACACAGCGGACCAAGATCAGGTTCTTCACTGGGCCATAGGAGTGTATCTCTGAAATTTCAGTCTATATTTCACCCTACAGATGTATTTATTAATACATCATAAATGTAAAAACTAAAATATCTCAAATAAATGACTCTGGTCTAGAAAACATTTGAGGCAGTGCTAAAATGTCTAGCATATTTCTTCCGTATATAAGCCACTATCAATTGTGAGACATATTTTAATTTATATCCATGTAGAAAGTAAAATCTTGTAACAGTGCCATCAACTGTGAGATGTGTTCCAACTTCAGAGATGCTAAAATAAGTAAAATGAGTCGTTTAAACATGGAAAACACATCTAGTACTAAATTCAAAAAAGCTCAAATAAACATTGTGTCCAATGACCACTTAACAAATACTTGTAGAACAAATGAAAAAAATGAATGACTTTACAAACAGCATTCTTGAGAAGAAATTGAAATAAGGAAAATTTTTATACATACGATCAAAGACAAATAAATAGTAGATAGTCCCCCGTTTGCCTCGCCAAGCCTCTCCCCTACTACTCTAGCCCACCTTTGTTTTCCATCTCAGAGTTCCTATAAATGTTGGCAGAGAGAAGTGTATATATGCATATCCACATAGGCACTCTCACCTATACCCTAGAGCAGGGGTCAAGAAACGATGGCATGCTGGCTATACTCTGGCTGCCAGTTTAGTGAATAAAGCTTTACTTGAACACTGTCAAGCTCATTCATTTATGTGTCTATGGCTGCTGTTTCCACGCTACAAAGGCAGGGTTGAATTAATTGTAAGAGATGGACTGGCCTGTAAAACCTAAAATATTTATCACATGACCCTTCAAGAAAAAAATTGCTGAGCTATGCATTTGAGGAGAAGACCGCAGAGGGCCAAAGCCATGTTGTAAGCTGGTCTTCCTCTCCCAGCCCCACCCGACACGAGATAAAAAGCAGTTAATGTATGCCCATTGGTAGATTTTAGTGTCTAAGAGCAGCATACCTTTAAATCAAGCCAAAAGGTTTTCTGACCGACATACTTTTCCACATTTGTCCTTATCCAGGCTAATTCCATTTCCAGAGGAAGCTCTCCACCCTTCCTTTTAGGCTTCTTTTTATAACTAAAAATTTAGTATATAAATCAGTCTCCTAGTAGCTGTACAACTAATACAGAGACTAATTCCATCTATCTCCCTGATTAAGTTCATTGAACAAATGCTTCGAGGACCAACAATGGTCTTTCACAGGACAAACAATACCTAACAAAGTAATTTAACCACCTAGGAGTAATTTCCAGGCATCAGTCACTACCCAGACATCTGTCAGGCATGCTCTCTGTGGTACTCTGGATAAGGGGCCACCAAGCAGAATTAGACACAGACTCTACCCACAAGGAGCTAAGAGAATACGTAGTCTCCTTAGACTCATTTCAAAGCAAACACAGGAAATAACATGATAGCCAATAGGACCACAAGTTGCTCAGTCAGGACTTAGGTACTTACTGTGTTCTGGAGCAAGCGAAAGATTGACCGCCACGGCTCCTCACCTGAGCCATACACAGTATAGGGACAAGGGCAAAGCTGTGACCAGATCTAACAAAATGCAAATGGAAGAAAAACACAGTCTCCAGACCCAGGAAGAGAAGTGAATTAATTGGACAGGACTGACAAACTGACAGGGGTTAAAGAAGAAATAAGAGAAAAACTTTGTGATGGAGGTGGAATCTCTGGGGATAAGAGAGGAATAAAGGGGCGAAGATAAGAAGGCCCAGAGCCCAGATGCAGCTGGACATGCTCGACAAGGCCGGCTATGATTACACTTTCACCACGTGGTTATTGACTGCACATATGTGTCAAGGGACATATCGGAGAGCAGGACAAGATCCCTCTGCAGCATAAAACTACCTCTAAAGTTGACTTCACACTGTCATCACTCTCACACAAGGAGAGCACAGGGTAGGTGTGGAATACGGGAGAGGCAAGGCTTGAAGGCAGGCTGGGATCCAACTGGGAAATGCCTAGGATGCGGAACCAAACAGGGTGGATTCTAAGTGTTTACAATAATTTAAATATTATATATTAAATTAATACATAGATTTATGCATCATATAACATTTCAGTCAATTATGACCCATGTATACAACAGTGGTCCCATACGATTATAACACTATTGAAAAATTCCTATTGCCTAGTAACATCACAGACTCCATAACGAGTAGCACAGGGCATCACTCATGAGTTTGTGGCAATGCTGCTGTAAACCAACCTACTGCTCTGTTAGTCGCATAAAAGCATGGCATACACAATCATGTGCTGTACAAATGACTTGATAATAAACCACTATGTTACTGGTTTATGTATTTACTGTACTTCTTATCATTATTTTAGAGTGTATTCCCTCAACTTATACATATATGTATTTTTTTTTTGAGACAGAGTTTTGCTGTGTTGCTCTCAGTAGAGTGCCATGGCATCACAGCTCACAGCAACCTCAAACACTCAGGCTTAAGGGATTCACTTGCCTCAGCCTCCCAAGTAGCTGGGACTACAGGCACATGCCACAATGCCTGGCTATTTTTTGTTGTTGTTGTTGTTGTTGTTGCAGTTGTCATTGTTGTTTAGCTGGCCTGGGCTGGGTTCAAACCTGCCAGCTTCAGTGTATGTGGCCGGTGCCATAACCACTGTGTGATTGGCACTGAGCCCTTCAACTTATATTTTAAATCAATTTAACTATAAAACAGCCCCAGGCAGGTCCTTCAGGAGGTATTCCAGAAGAAGGCATTGTTGTCACAGGAGATGACAGCTCCGTATGTGGACTGGCCCTGAAGACCTTCCTGTGGAACAAGATAGGAAAGCAGAAGACAGGGACACTGGTGAGCCTGACCCTGTGCAGGCCCAGACTAATGCCTGGGTTTGTGTCTTAGGTTTTAACTAAGACATTTAAAAGTAAAAAAAATCAAAAATTTTTTAAATAGAAGAAACTCCATAGAATAAGGATATAAAGAAAAAAATTTTGAAGCTTTACAATGTGTTTTTTTATTTGTGTGTTTGTTTTGAGACAGAGTCTGGCTGTGTGGCTTTACAATGTGTTTTTTACTTGTGTGTTTGTTTTGAGACAGAGTCTGGCTGTGTGGCTTTGGGTAGAGTGCCATAGCATCATCACAGCTCACAGCAACCTCAAACTCTCAGGCGCAAGTGATCCTCCTGCCTCAGCCTCCTGAATAGCTGGGATGACAGGCACCTGCCACAACACCTGGGGTCTCACTCTTGCTTGGGCTGGTCTCTGAACTCCTGAGCTCAAGCAATCAGCCCACCATGGCCTCTCAGAGTGCTAGTATTAGAGATGTGAGCCACTATACCCAGTCAATTGTGTTTACAGTTTAAGGTAAGTGTTATTATAAAGGAATCAAAGGTTTAAAAATAAAACTTTTAAAAATTAAAAAGTTTATGAATATGAAATAAAACATTTACAACAAGGAAAAGTGAATTTCTTGCTGAAGGAAAAAAATTATAAATTTAGTATAACCTAAGTGTACAGTAGGTAAAGTCTACTACACTGGTGTGGACTTTATAATCTACAAATCATAGTATAACCTAATTTATAATCAATCCCAGGCCTTCAAATCCACTCACCGCTCACTCAATTACTCATTCGGAACAACTTTCAGTCCTATCAGCTCCATTCATGGTAAGTGCCCTATATAGGCGTACCTTCTCTTTTAATCTTTTATACCATATTTTTCTGCACCTTTTTTATGTTTAGATGTTTAAATATACAGAGACTTGGCACTGTGTTACAACCGTGTTACGCTATGCTGTGTTACAACTGCCTACAGCAGTGCTTTTCAACAGGTATGCTGCGGCACACTGGTGTGCTGTGAGAGGATCTTAAGTGTGCCTCAGAATTCTTAAAGATCATCAATTAAATTATTTTTGAAAGAAGTTCAAAGCACAGTAAGTATATTCTCTTTTTTACTCTTTTTTTTTTTTGATCAGCATAATTTAAGTGTGCCCTGGAAGTTTAACCATAGGTTCAAGTGTGCCGTAAGATTTAAAAAGCTCAATACTGCCCCCACAGTATTGAGCAGGGTCGTGTGCTATACAGGTTTGTAGCCTCGAAGCCACAGGTGATATATAGCACATGGTCAACATGTACAGTAGACTACATTATCTAGGTTTGTGTAAGTATACTCTATGATGACAATGACAAAATTGCCTAATGATATATTTCTCAGAATATGTCCCCATCATTAAGCAATACATGTCAATATTATAAATTAAATTAGATAGCACATTTAATATATCATAATACAAGCTCTGCTCACATTTCAGGGCACTAGAAATCATTGCAACCCTGGTCTTCAAAACCAGTTGCATTTATATCAAAGAAAAGAGCAAAATATGCTTTTAACTCACTATGAAAAGTACCACTACTCATCTTCAAATGTTGGAACTTGATAGAGAAGGGACCCCATGTATGTCAGTGTAGCAGCCAACGTACTGCTGGTACTACTGGCTATGCATTAGAGATTATTGACAAATAATTCAGAGTTAACATTCTACACAATTTGCCCAACCTCTATTTGTGTGTGTGTGTATTTTAATGGGGCACACCTACAGTTGTGTCTAAAAACACAATAAGAGTTCCTTCACTACCCGAATGCTTCCTTTATGAAGTAGCTTCAGATGCAGCAGGCAGCAGGAGGAACGTGCCTTTTAGCAGCTTAACCCCGACAGCAGCTGCCCGGCTTTTTCAAGCATATTCCACCAAGTCTTATAACTAAGGTGGGCAATGTCCTGAAAGTGAACTTCCCTTATCTCTCCCGAGTGACACTTCTCCTCCAGTCATCGCAGCCTTTTCTTCAGATTGTTAAATGAAATACTTGTGTAAATTGCCTTCCTTTCTTCACTCATCTGTGTTTATTAGGCTCCAAATAAGAGTTCCCAAACCTTGACAGCACTGACACATAGGCCTTTGCAATGGCAAAATTTTGCCCAGTCCATAAAAACTGGGGCAAACTTTAAATAAGTGGGTTATGAATTAATTAGCCTTCTCTAAAGAAAGCATCACCCTCACAAGTATTGAAGACTGGCCAGGAATAAGTGTGGACTGGGAAGTAAGCTTCTCATGAGCCGCAGAGTGAGAATGATTGGGTAAAAGGCACGGCCGGGCATGGTGGCAGGGGAGTGCGGAACGGCCAGGGCACCACGCTGTCGACTGCAGGCTCTTCTTACAGCCCAGTCAATCACCTCTGCATTCGCTCCTCCTCTGTGACCTACAGAAGTGATTTACTTCCTCTGAACTTTGGATTCTTCATCTGTAAAATGGACTCTTCACATGTAAAATCCTTCAGTGGAACACGCGATAAGGCACATGTCCGACAGGTAGAACATGCTCAATATATTTTAGGAATTATTGCAAGTTTTCCAGATAAGGTGAATTTTTTTTTTTTTTTGAGACAGATTCTCACTCTGTCACCCCGGGTAGAGTGCCACGGCATCACCATAGCTCACAGCAACCTCGAACTCTTGGGCTCAAGGGGTCCTCTTGCCTCAGCCTCCCAGGTAACTGGGACTACAGGCATGCACCACAACACCTGCTTAGTTTTTGTATTTTTAGTAGAGATGGGATCTCGCTCTTGCTCAGGCTGGTCTCGAACTCCTGAGCTCAAGCGATGCAACTGGCTTGGCCTCCCAGAGTGCTAGGATTATAGGCGTGAGCTACCACTTAGCCATGAGGTGATCTGGGGATTGAGTCTTAATCTTGATGGCAAATATAAACCTATGTTCCTATGTCTAATAATTCTTTTTCCATTCTTTCCACTCAATTTCTTTTTTAAAAAAATGAGATAAATCCACAGAATTTGGTGATATATTGTGCGGACTTCCTATTTACAGTCGACATTAAAGATCAAATTTTGGATTTGCCCTTCAGCCACCCTAAATCTAACTGATATGTTAATCTTTCCCTCCTGAGCCTTTGAGCTCGCACTCTACTTCCGATAGCCCTCCATTCTTGCCAACAATTGTGCAAACATTTGCACCACCCACAAAGGCTAAGGCGAAGATATATTCACATCTACATGCTTCCTTGCAAAAACTAACCCTGTAAACACAATAAAGTAAGTTCCAGGCAGGGTTGAATTTTTTATGGTATTAGCTATAAACCCCTAAAATAATTTATAATGGAAATTCTGAGATGTCCTTCACTGCAGAGGATATTGGTCCCAGGCCCAGCAAGAATGTATGTTCATGAGCACACACAACTGTATGTATGCAATACACATACACAGAAAAGGGTTCTGTTCCCTTAACTCAAATTTATTCAGAACAGTTTTATGTTATTTATTTTCATGAGTTTTAGACAAGATCTTTTTTAGCACATTACAGAGGCCTGGAGGGGCTTTCTGCATAAAAGACAAAGCCAAGCACTGTTAATGCAAAGTATAGTAACTCAGTGTTTTGAGAAACACGGCCAAACATATTTGAATATGAGACCATCAGGCCAAGAAATCTTGGTATCTAGAGCTGAGAGCAAAATTGGCAGTTGAGTTCTCATTATCAAGAGGTTGCCTGCTACCTTGTGGCTGCTGGACCTGACCTGCCTGGACCTTACAAGGGATTCCCATGCATGTTTCACAAAACATTTTAGATGTAAAGATTTGCTATCATTCCATGTGCTGATAAAACATGAGGCATGAGAGTCTGCAGTCCTTGCTGGGCCACTTACAAACCATGTGTAAGTCCCTTAGCCTTTCTAACCTTCAGTTTCTTCACCTGAAAATGCCAGAGAAATAGCATCTAATCTGAGGATTATATATGCATGAGCTTAATTAATACATGTAAAATCCTGGGCACAGTGCCTGGTACAGTAAGTGTTCAATATGTATTAACTAAGATTGGTATCCATTTTATCTGACATTTCTGTTATAAACTATACTCACAAAATCTGCAGCAGGTTCTCTACATGGATATTCTCATACAATAAGAGTGCAAAACCCACGAATGGTTTTGTATCATACTACCTAAAAATCAAACGCCTAAAGATAAACTAGAAACTAAGGCCATGCCATGCAGCTTACCTTTAGGAAGTGTGAGAATTTTAATGTCCCTGGGGTGCCATTTGGGGCTTAGAAAGAATCTTTTCCTCAAATAAGATACAAAAGGTCTTACAAAGATTTTACCTTCAAGAGGCAGCACTGAAAGGGTAGGAAGAGGCTCCTGTCCCAGAGTCTGGCTTCTCACCCCCACCACCCCCACGCACATATATATTCCAGGTAATTCAGGAAGCAGTTCAGGAAGCCCTCTCATTATATTTTTAAAAGCTCCCTTTCCATCATTAAAAAGGCACACATTCCTAATAGGTAAACATCTTTCAGTTGAATAAACTTGACATATGACTATTCCTAAGTAAAGTTGCCTTCATTTTCCAAAACTCCTGGGCACACTTAAACTAATGTGCAAAATTCCATGAACTCCAAGCAAGGGATGGAGGGGTTGCTAAAAGGCTTTAAGCTTACAACAGTGAGACCCAGTGAGAGACAGACGAACTGATGGACTTGAAGACGAGCAAAATCTTAATGCCTAACAGTAAATCATTTTTAATAAAGAGCCAATCAAAGATGTACTAGAACACGAAGGAGACTTTAAGAGACCACTTAACACAGACTGCCTGGCGAGTGAGACTTTCTGAGAGTACAGTGCCATCTAAAAACAATAGTTTGGTGATTTCAGACAAAGTTATACACAGGCAATAGCTGAAGACATTTCTTACCCACTATAGAAATTAAAGTTTCCTAACTACCACTAGATTTCCCCAAACATCACAATTCAACATTTCAGGTAGATCAACAGAACAACCCAAATTTCCAATTACATTTTGTCTGGCTAAACTCTGATTTAAAATGAAAAAGACATACTAGTATTATTCAAATACTTTTTTAAAAAAAGTTAGCTCTAGTGAGGAAGCTTCATATATCATTTCAATCTTGGCTGGTATTTATCCCTACAGTTGACACAACTGTTTTATTTTAAATAACTTTTAAAATGTTACCAGAGTGGCCTAAAAACAATTAATAACTGATCTGCGCTCCCCTGGTACATGGGAAAAGTAATGTCCAAAAATGTCTGAAGAGAAATCAGATAAAAAGGAAAACATGTCTCATTCAAGGGTGCCATCTAGTGGGCAAATGAGGTGGCTGTAATGTTACTAAGCAACATTTGGATGACTGACTTAAAACTCCAGAATCTTGGAGCTTAGAAGAGACTTAGTTCAATGTTTCCCAAAATATACCCCTTGATAACAGGATTCTGTCATCAAATTCATTTAAGACATTCTGGGAGAAGCACTACAGAAAACACATCTTTACTACATGACATCTCACAGTTCTGAATATGCAAACCCACCCTGGGAACCTCCAAAGGGAAACATGGCATTTCTCTCTTGCATTTGGTTAGGGAAACTCTTTACTTGGCGATGCCTCTGAACTCCTCCAGAGCACTGAAGTTTCTCTTCTGAAGTTTGGGAAATGCTGACTGAATCCAGCCCCTGCCTGCACATTTTACACTAGGGCTCCAGCAACCGAAGTGCTGGCTCCCAGGATGGCATCTCAGCCTGTCTAGTCCCACAGCAGATTTGCCTTTGTAACCCAAGGCGTGGGGAGAAACAGGAGAGGGGCCGAGAGGCACGCCCCCTTGCTCCTCTTCTCCCACATTAAAATTCTACTGTGGAAGGTCTGGAGGCTTTGTGTTAAATGTCTATTAAGCTAAGGACATCTTATTATTGTTAGAGTAAATATTGATCTTATAACTTAAAATAATACTTTTCTTCAAGCTCTGATGGTCATTTTATTTTCAATCTGAATACAAATTACAGTTCATGGCTATAAATTATATTTTTAACATTGTATTTCTGCAGAAACACAAGAGTGTATGAAAGTTATTTCTGATGCCTTCCATACATATGCCATTTGAGTTTAAGCCAGAAGAACAATCACAATACCTAACGGAGATTGCAGAAATCAAAAAACAAAGAATTATAACCTAAAATGATAAGTCCCAAGAGGGGCATGCCTACATTCGCCCAACTAAGGCAAATATTATATAGTATGATAACTTAGGAATTAAAAATGGAGTTTCCAAGGCTATTGTTACAAACTATCCAGAAAAACTAAAATATGTTTTCATTTGAAAAATAAATATAAAACTTTAAAAAAAACAGTTGAAATTGCATTTGTGGGCGTCTCATGGACTCTATGAAGGTGTTAGCCATCCAACAACTTACGGAGTATCTTGCTAAGGTGGTATTGGCTAAGTAGTCCCAGGATCCCCATCTTCTAGGTACAATGTGAGCCACAGTGAAATCCCTAGCTCTGGCGCCTGTTTTAGCAGGTACACTTTACCAGCTGGTTTCTCTAAGAAGGAATTACATGCTCATAAACTCTGGCTCCACAGCCTACTCCCATGTCTCAAGACTAAAAAAAATGGGATCATAACTAGAATGAAGATTAAAGAATAAACACAAGTGATAGAGCACCTTCCCTGATAATTTTTAAATCATTTTGAAGGCTATATATTTTTTCACTGCTAAAATACTAATGTAAAAAATAATTAAGTTTTTTCTTATTTAAAAAAGTTTCTCAGGCCGGGCATGGTGGCTCATGCCTATAATCCAGCTACTCAGGAGTCTGAGGCAGGAGGATTGCTTGAGCCCAGGAGTTTGAGACTGCAGTGAGCTATGTCACAGTACTCTAGACTGGATGATTGAGTGAGACCCTGTTTCAAAAAAACAAACAAATAAAAATAAAAAATAAAATTTTTCTATTATTTAAAAAATTACTTAAGAAAACTGAAGTTTTGGCTCGGCGCCTGTGGCTCAATCGGCTAGGGCGCCAGCCACGTACTTAAGGTGGCAGGTTCGAATCCCCAGCCTGGGCCCGCCAAACAACAATGATGGCTGCAACCAAAAAATGGCCGGGCGTTGTGGCGGGCGCCTGTGGTCCCAGCTACTTGGGAGGCGGAGGCAGGAGACTCGCTTGAGCC
>CAUYQV010000038.1:0-10516 GCA_963574575.1 Galagoides demidoff
CCCCTCCCCATATTCTTGGGCTAGAATTAAGTTGTAGTTTTCATTTGATAGCTATAAATTAGTTTCATAAAAGGGCTGTGTACATTGGATACTTTGTTTCTCTAATTTTCTAAGGTGTAAGTTTAGATTATTGATTTTTAGATCTTTCTTCTTTTTAAATATTTTTATTTATTGCATCCACTGCAATACATTTTTATCTAAGCACTGCTTTCACTGCGTCCCACAAGTTTTAAGTTGTGTTTTCATTTTTATTTAGTTCAAAATAGTTTTTAATTCTTTAAAAAGATTTCTTCTTTGACCCATGTATTATTTAGAAGTGTATTGTTTAATCTCCAAGTATTTGGGACTTTCTAGCTATCTTACTGATACTGATCTCTAGTTTCATTATATTATGGTCTGAGAGCAGACAATATATAATTTCTATTCTTTAAATTTGTTAAGGTGTGTTTTATGACTCAGATGTGTTTTGTCTTGGTGAACGTTCCATGTGAGCTTGAGAAGAATGTGTATTCTGCTGTTGTTGAATGTCAATTAAATCTAGTTAGTTGACGTTCTGTTGAATTCAACTATGTCCTTACTGATTTTCTGCTGGTTTGGTATATCAGTTAGTGAAAGAGGGATGTTGAAGTCTCCAACTATAATAGCTGATTTGTCTATCTATCCTGGCCTTTCTATTGGTTTTTGTGTCGTGTATTTTGATGCACTATTGTTAGCTTCCTACATGTTGAGGGCTTTTATTTCTTCTCTGGTTTTAATTGACTATTTTATATAACCCAATTTTCTCTCCTTTCTTAACATATTAAGGTATTATTTAAAAAATTTAAGTTGTTTTCCTCAAGTTTGCAATATATATTTACAACTAGCTAAAATCCACTCTCAACGCTATATTACTTCAAGGTAGTAAAGGTACTTTATAACAGAGTATTCCTGACTCTATTGTCTTCTGTTACATGGCTGTCATTCATTTCAATTATGTATATGCTATAATTACCTAATATGTAAACAGTGTTATTATTTGGAACAAATTGTTATTTATTAGTTCAATAAACAATATGAAAAATAAAATATTTTATTTTATCTTCATTTATTCCTTCTCTGGTGCTCTTTCTTTCTCTACGAAGATTTAATTTTCTGATTTACATTGTTTTTTCTCCTCCTGAAGAATGTCTTTAAGTATTTCCCGCAAAGCAGGTGTACTGATGGGTAGAATGAATTTTCTCAGATTTCTTCTTTGCTTTTGAAGGATAATTTCATTGGATATGGAATTCTAAATTTATGGTCTTTTCCCTTCAACAGTTTAAATATTTCCCTCCATTTTCTTCTGGTTTTCATGGTTTATAATGAGAAGTCCAATGTAATTCTTATCCTTGTTTCTCTATAGATAAAGTATTTTTTTCTTCTTCTGCTTTCAAAATTTTGTCTTTGGTTTTCTGCTGTTTGAATGTGATAAATGTAGGGTTAGATTTTTTTTTTTTTTTTGCTTATTCATCCTTCTGGTTGTTCTCTGAGGTTCCTGGATCTATATTTTGGTGTCATTAATTCTGGAAAATTCCTAGTCATTACTACTTCAAATACTTCTTCTGTTCTGTCTGCTCTTTTTTCTCCTTCTGGTATTCCAATTATGTCATGCAGCTCTTGGATATTCTATTCTCTTTTTCATTCCTTTTTATTTTCTCTTTGCGTTTCAGTTTGGGAAGTGTCCATTGATATATTTTCAATTTCAGTGATTCTTTTCTTGGTCATATCTAGTTTAAGGGGAAAGCCCATGAAAGGCATTCTTCGTTCTGTTACAATGTTTTCCATTTCTAGCATTTTCTTTTGACACTTTCTTAGAGTTTCCATCTCTCTGCTTATATTACCCATCTGTTCTTTCATGTCGTTTACTTTTTCCATTCTCAGTCTGATAATTCCAGAATTTCTGCCATATCTGAGTTCTGATGATGCTGTCTCTTCAGAAAATGTTTTTCTTAATTTTTATTATGCCTTATAATTGTTGAAAATGAGATGTGATGTATCAGGTAATAAAAACCGAGGTTAAAAGACTTTGAATGTGAGGTTTTATGTTAGTCTGGCTAGAAATTGTGCTGTGTTTAATGCTTATTGTGGCTACAGGCCTTCAATTTCTTCTAGCTTCCTTATATTTTATCTCACCTATTGTCTTTAAACTTTCCTAAAAACTTATTCTTAAATAGATGCTGAGCCTTGCAGCTGTTTTGGCTATAACCCAGTGTTATTCTACTGGAGTCCTGTTGATGTGGTGGTAAGGTGTGAGGTGAGGGCTACAGAACTCTATATAATTCCATGATTAAGTTTCAGTTTTTAATAGGTATGTGTCCTGGAACTGTGACCTTCATAATGTTTCTAGGCTTTTTTTCCCTCTTTAAGTGAGACAGGAATTCTCAAGGGAGCTAGAGTTGGAAAATTTCCATCCTTACATCAAATAAAGCTGGTAAAGGGTAAAGTCTTTCCTATTGATGGTTGGGCTTGTGTTAAGGAGAATGTTCTAGGAATATTTCAAAATAGTTACTTTTCCTTTCCCCCTGCCAGAAATATATTTTTGTTTGTTTTTTTCTTTCCCCTATGATAACTTGATAGGATTCCTGGAGGTAAAAACTGATGAAAGTCCAAGACCCCCAAGACTGCAGCTCTTACGAGTTTCTCACTCTCACACTGGTCTACACTCCACTTCTGGCAATTCATCACAGTTTCTCTTTAAGGATTCCTACCAGTTTATAGACAAACACCTGCTCTGGGTAAGTTGATCTTAGCTGCGATTCTTTGTATTCATCTACCTCTCTGGATTTTGGAGTGTTGATTTGTCTGTGACCTCAATTCTCTGACAATTCCAAGAAAAGTCATTTATTTTCAGTATTTTTTTCATTAACATTAATCATGAGGATGGGAATTCTGTCTTTTATCTCTGGCAGAGATAAAACTATAAGTTTCTAACAGTCCTTTTAATGAATTCAGAAAGTATAGTCTGTGTATTCTGAAAAAAATCTCCCCACTCCTCTTTTGAATGCTAGTTTATTTAGGTATAAAAGTGAGGATTGTTGAAGCTACTACTTTACTTTCTTATTGCCATCTATGGTTGCTACTGAGACTTTCCTATGACTTTAGTATCATTCCTTTGTAAAGTATCTGTTTTTACTTCTGGTAGCTTTTAAGACTTTATTTTTTATTTGATATTTTATTTGATATTTTTTATGATATTTATCCAGGTATAAAATAATCTTCATTTAATTTATTTTTAGTGTAATAAATTATATTTTCTTTGATTTCAAAAAATTCTCAGTTCTGATAGTTTCTCTGTTGTATTTCTATCATTATTTCCTTTACCCTTTTCTGAGGCTCTGTTAGACTAATATTAGGTTTTTAATTTGTTCTCCATGTCTCTAAATGACTCTTTTATACTTTCCAATTTATTTATTCTTTGTTCATGGGAAATTCTTTGTTATCTTTCACCAGTTCTCTCTTTGTGTTCACTTTAGAGTTTATCCCATTACACTATTTTTGTTAATGAGAAAGTTATTCTATTGACCCAAAATCTTCCTCCAGTTTTAGTCTATTCTCTAAAGACAGCCATTCAAATTGGCCTCCCAACAATTCATTTAGATATTTGAATCCAGAGATAACAGCTTCTCTCTTTCTTTGGGTTGAACATCACAATTAAATGTCATTGTGGATGTAAGTAGATCACAATGAATACTGTTATTCACTATGTAATGACCTCTTACAACACAGTAATTGGAAATTTAAAAATTAGACAAATACTTAAGTTTTAATTAATAATTCCAGCAGTGTTCATTGGGAACCTGTTTAGGTATTAGGCATGGAGTGGCATTCTTGTATAAGCAAAGGGCAGGGAACGATTTTCCCAGTTAATTACTTCCCCATTTATAGAGTGAGCCTTGTTTAAATAAAACCACAGTTATAAAAACTTTTGCTTATATTTAGGTTATATGATCTCTATCTGAAAAAAGCTAATGGTTTCTTACAAAGAGATTTCATTTAAGTAGCTTGGAAACTCCCCTTGGATATGTAAATTAACTCTATGTGATTCATCTGGGTTTCATTCATTTATTAAACAATACTTTAGTATATGTTCACTTTGTGTTAATACCCTTTGAAGTACGGGAGCTATACTAGGGATTAAGACATGGTTTCTGCTTTCAAGGAGCTTACAAACTAGTTGGGGGGGGGCAGAGATGAACAAAAGGGCTTAGAATACAATGTGACAAGTGTTATTAAGGGGTTTCTATGGGAAAGGACATGTACTAAAGTGTGGGGGTAAAGAATGTCTTCTCCAAGAAAGAGACATTTTGGGTTAAAATTTGAAGCATGAGCAGCAACGGGGCAGGTGTGAGGTAATATTTCCAGCAGAAGAAATAGCATATGTGAAAGCCTGAGGTAGGGTTGAGATGCCACTGAAAGAATCAAAAGAAATGGAGATACCAGTGTTGAATTAGGGGAGAGTTGAGACTGGAAAGCTACCCAAAGGTAAGGTCCTAAAATGTACTGTAAGTAATGTGAAGTTGTCTGGGTCCTGGAGAGCTACTGAAGAGGTATTAGTAAGAGAGTGACATGAATAGACTTATTTCTTTTGAGATATCCTTCAGACTGCTGTACACGGTTCAGTGACACCAACTTGATAACTATGGACATACGGGATAGGGCTGCATTAGTGAGGAAGAAGCAGGAGTCAGGGATGACTTCTGGATTTCAAGTGTGGGTGATTTGGTACGTGGCAGGAAAAGGAACGTAAGAGGAGGATCAGACTTGGTGAGGATGAGCGTTAGTTTGTTTTTAGGGTGATGGCCTGTGGGATATTCAAGTGCATATATGCATAAAGAGATGTATTTATAGGTTGGAAGCTCAGGAGAATAATCTTGACTGGAGATTTAGATTTGGGAACCATCTATTTATATAGATGTATAAATCTCAATGTTGGTCTTGGTGGGATATCTATCAGTACGTCTTGGGGGAATCACTTTAGGATTACCATAGCACCTTCCCAGGTCTGATAGCTACTTCAACGCCCCCTCAAAAGATATTTTTCTCTTCTTCTCCTCCAATTCCTAATTTAAAGGTATTATCCTGTAGTCATTGCTCCCAATGGGGTTTTCACTATAGTAGGACAGGAGAAAAGGGTTGAGGTGGTAAGAAGAGATGTGGCTATCCAGGCATAGTGCAGAGAAGTGGCAACTTCCCAAAGACCCCTTATTTTCAGATCTCCATGCAACATTTTAGTGACATTCCAATTACAAAAAAATGGGGGTCAGGGCAGTTCAGGAACCATCTCGTATAGGTCATTTTTAGCTCTTTTATGCAGAGCTACACAAGGTCAGAAAAGCTCTTGACCAAAGACAGGAGGAATACATGGCCACAAATGAGTCTGAATTTAGTTTTATTCACACTGAATACTACTTCAGGCATTTGTTGATCATTCACTGTGGTAGACTGTCTGTGTCAATGGACTGAGTTAATGGCCTCTCTGTATCTGAATACTTTACCCCTCCTATTCTGCTTCTGGGCCTGACCATATGACTTGCTATGGCCAATGTGATGTTTTCAAATATATCCCAGGCAGAGGCTGGAATAGTGCTTGTGGGTTCTACAACCTCTCTTGCACCTCCCCCTTCCCCATGAAAACCTGTCCAGGTTAGCTCTCTTGCATCCCTACTGCTGATATGATTAGGCTATCAGGATGGAGGGTTGTGAAAGACACATGGAAGAGAGCTGTGTTATTCCAGATGAGGCCATCCCAAACCATTTGGTCCCTGCCAACTTCCAGTTCATGGAATATATATGAGCAAGCCCAGTTAAGAGCAGGCAAGCCTAGCCAAGTTTGGCAGAAAGCAGTCTCAAATCAACAGAAAATCTAGCTGACCTATAGATTTATAAGCAATAATAAATGGTTGGCTTTTTAAGCTACCAAGTTTTGGGATGCTTTGTTACACAGCAAGTACTACCTGATACAGAAACTGTAGTTAACTGATGTTCAGTCATTCAGTACACCTCTGTGAAGCTCCTTCCTTGACCCTATGGGTTGTGGAGAGCTCTGTGCAGACTTTTCCTACCTGCCAACATACTGATTCTGTTGGTGTGACCAAGATTCTACTTCTATGTCCAGAACTTTATATTCCGGCTGGGACTAGAGCTATTCTTGCATCCTCCTGGCTTGGTAGGGCTCCCAATCTCTGCTAAGTTCTTTTCAGCTACTTGCTGTGTTGTTTCTTTGATTGGATGAATGGCTTGTAATCATTATCCCTCACCTAGATCATTGTGGTCATCCATTGCTGGTCATATTAGATCTGCTTGGATTGGACACTGACCTGAAATATACACATGTTCCTTGCCTTTATTTGGACACTGCATTGACAACTGGATGAAGAATTGTCCTGATTAGGTTAACTTATGTTCTCACAGTTCTGGAGGCTGGAAGTCAAGATCAAGCTGTTGGCAGGGCTGAGGCCTCTCTCCTCAGCTTGTGGATGGCCGTCTTCTCCCTGTGTCTTCACATCGCCTTGCCTCTGTATGTTTGTGTCCTAGTTTTCTCTTCTTATAAAGACACAGATCACAGTGGATTAGGGCCCATCCTAATAACCTCATTTTAACTTAATTTCCTCTTTAAATACCCTATCTCCAAAAACAGTCACATTTTGAGGTACTGGAGGTTAGGACTTCAACCTGTGAATTTTAGGGGGGACGCAATTCAGCCCACAACACTCCCCAAGTCCCCGTCATGCTCCATCTAGCTTTCTTTATCCTCCCCCATTCCATGTATTTGAGGTCTAAGCATGCTAGGCCTCCAAGTCCCCTGAGTCATGGTAGCTATGCTTACATGAACATTGTCTTCAACATAGCGTCTCTTGGTCACCACAGTTTGGAGGTTGGAATGCTCACTTTTCATTTGTACCTAACAGGCTGTCATACTTGCTAGCAGTCATAGTTTTGTTACAGTTTGCTTACTGAAATGAAAAAGCATGAGTCATGTAAATGTAGACTATTAATAGGAGGACAAACTCCACAGAGGCTCTTCCCAGGGGAGGCAGTAACAGCTCTTCCCACACTTGGCCTATAGCAGGCCAGGCCCCAGGTGGTACATGACACAGGTGGTGCTGCAGCGGGCACAGTCTGTGTCAGTCTCAGAGGAGTTGCAGGTTTCTTGGATGAAAGGAAGCCAATTGCAGAAAGGGCTTTAAAATGAGGCAGAACTACACTTGATCCTGACTCCACGCATGACCCCGGGTAAACCATTTAACCTCTCTGGACCTCAATTGCCTTATCTATGAAATAGGGAGAGTGCCCCTTACCTTGCAGAACTGTTCTAAGGGCCAGTAGTGCCATGCTCTGTGCCTTGCCCATATCAGGGACCCAGGATGTGCTGGCTGAAAGGAGAATGACCCTGAGCTGGGAAGATAGGAGGGGCTCATCTAAAACTTTTGGGGGATACTGACATCTCATGGAATAGTTGAATAACATCAGTTTGAAAGCCTATGCAGAATTTTCTCTTCCTTGGCGTTTCCTCTATGTGCATGTACTGGTGTGCACACATGCATACGTAGATTCACAAGATGTATACAAGCAAGAAATCACTATCCACAGAATACAGACACACACACGTGCGATACACACAGCACACACATCCATGCACACGGGAACTTGCACGTCCCCAGGTTTTCCTGCTCCTCCAGATAGACATGTATACAGGAGCATGCACACACAAACACAAGTGTGTAGACAGGCCCAGTTCATGGTGGTCGTCTCCCTCCAGTAAAATAAGACTGTGAATTTGCCACAGTATGGTTTCCAATCACCAGGTCTTGCTTCCCCCTCGATGGATCTGAAGTTAAATATGAAGAGGGGAAAAGCCCAGGCTGAGAGTAGGAGCCCAGAAGTATAGATTGCAGTCACCACACAATGTTGCTGGTTGAAAGAAATGGATGCCAAGCATTGAATGTTAAAAATTGTGTTGAATTAGATAAGAAAATCCCGTGTAGACTTTGTTAATGATTCATAATCAGCTAATAAGCTCATCTTGAGGAGAATAATGATCCGCGGACCTGTTGGCTCGTTTATCACTGTGTTTTACAACATTGGCAAAGAAACTAATTAAACCCCGCATCATTACAGAGAATCTCTTTTAATAGAGATACAATGATGCACTAGAGGCTACAGATTACACTGCAAATTGTACCAGGAGATTTTGGACAGCGGGTTTTAATTAACATGTGAGCCAGAAGCAGCTCGTTTAAATAATAACCAGTGCTAGAACCATCTGCAAGTAGGAGCCAGGCAATAGGAGGAGGTGGGGACTTGGGCCCAGGAGGCGAGGAGAGTGTCAGCCAGGGCTCCAGGGAGAAGGGAGAAACTGAGGCAAGGCTCAGCACCAGAAGGTGAGAGGGAAACAAAAGTTGGGACATGTCAGGGTCAAGAATCAGACCAGGTGAAGGAATGAAAGCTGAGTCCGTGCTGATGGTGGCAGAGCAGAGGAAAAGCCTCTCATTTTATATTTGGAAAGACAAAACCAAGAGAGACCGTGTTACGAACAAGTATCTCCCACTAACAACTGCCTGGTGTGGGTTCTGCCTGTCCGCATGCTGGACAGTTCAGGAAGTAACCAAGACCTACTGTGAGACAGGCTAGTAGGTCTCCCAAGAGGGACCCAGTGCTCTAGCTTCTGCCTTAAGGCCACAGTATCGCCCCTTGGGAGCTGGAGTCCAATGCACTTCTTCCATATCTTCCAGTCTGGCTTTCAAAGGAAAACTTTAGCAAGTAGGCCAGCAGACAGAAAGGACCAGTGGGCAAGAAGGCAGACGACTGAGGGATAAAGCAGGAGGCTCTCCTGGCCCTGAATTGCACGCACATTCTTGCAAATGAGTTCTTGGCAAACACAGGATGAACTTTATGCCTTTAAGCTAAATGTTCATTTTCCTGGGAGGCCTAAAGTCTCTTCCATCGGGGCTGCTCCTGCCGCACTGACCTTCCTGAGGGCACCAGGCTATTTGGGGACTGCCTGGGTCACACAGCAACTGCTTAACCTTCGTGTAGCTGCTTTCATTAATTTTCCTGGGCAGCCCCCAAGGCTAGGTGCTCCTCTGTTCCCTCCTCAGAATCCACACTTTCCTTCCCAGGCTGCGGCTCAACGCTGAGGTGGCCTGTGCCATAGGCAGCATCACAGCCTTCAAAGAGGGTTTTCTGACAGTTGTGGGGAAGATCAAGTGTCTGCACAGGCAAGAGGTGGGAAGCAGTTCTCTCCAAGTTCATGTCCCTCTCCTGGAGAAAACAAGCTGGAGGCTTCTTCCACCAAGGCTTGTATATTATTATTTTTTTTTTCAAGATCAGCAGCAAAATGATTTATAAAACCTTGGAAACAGATTTAGTGTACAGCCTCAAAGAACAATAGCTCATTGTGCACGGAGACTCCCACCTGATGTTCTGCCAAAGGCGTGATACAGGCATCTTGGAGATGGAGCTGCACCCGACAGTCACTTCCCAGCCTGCACTTCTCCTGGGCTCCCATGGCAACACCAGGAGGAGCAGCCCAGCATCCTGCCAGCACCTCCAGGCAGTGCCCACCTGTGCCCAGGCCCAGGACCACCCGGGGCCAGGGCACTGTACTGGAGGAACTGCCAACACCATGTACACAGGCTTCCCTAGCCAAACTTCCCTGTCACGAACACACACACGTACATGCATAAGCCTGCATATGTTAAGCCTCTCACCATCTTTCCACTCTCAAGGCCAAGATTTCTGAGCCCTTGGGCCTTCCTTCTCCTTTCTCCCTAGCTCGTCTGGTCAGTGGTCCCATGTCCCATGTCCTTCCCCTCTTTTCCATCTCCTCAGACTCAGTTGGGTCTTTGTCCCATGGTTGCAGAATAAATAGTAGTGAGGTGAGGAGGAAGGCAGGTGCTGTGTGGTTCACCCGTCTCACTTTGTGGATGAGGACAGAAGGGGGTTCCTATTAGAGAAGGGAGTGACCCATTAGCATGGGTGTCACAGTGGTGAGCAGGACCAAGTGCTGGAGTTTGCTTCCCTCCAGGCAGGCGTCATTACACTGTGCAAAAGGTGGGCTCTTTTCACCTGTTCAGCTGCCTCATTGGGGACTTCTTTTTTTTTTTTTCATTGAACCTGCCATCTCTGGCATATGGGCCGGAGCCCTACTCCTTGAGCCACAGGCCCTACCCTGCCCCCTCCTTGGGACTTCTCAATGAAACCAGCACAACTGCTTTCTTTCTTTCTTTTTTTTATTTTAAAGTTATAAACTGATTTAAATTAATTTTGCTCCTTTTTTTTCCAGCTAAATTGATTTGGTATAATGACTTTTTTTTTTATTGAATGGTAACTATGTACATTAATGCACTTCTGGGGTACAGTGTGGGGTTTTCACACACAATCCGAAACACTTCCATCAAACTGGTTAACATAGCCTTCATGTCATTTTCTTAGTTGTTGAGTTAAAACGTTCGTATTCTACTCTTAGAAAGATTCACTTGTACCCTTGTAAGATAAA
>CAUYQV010000039.1:0-12509 GCA_963574575.1 Galagoides demidoff
CCCCCCCCCCCCCCCCCCCCCCCCCCCCCCCCCCCCCCCCCCCCCCCCCCCCCCCCCCCCCCCCCCCCCCCCCCCCCCCCCCCCCCCCGCCCGCGCCCCCCCCCCCCCCCCCTCGCTGGCGGCGCGGTCTCAAAAAAAAAAAAAGTGTTTATTACAAAAGAAAAAAACACTGCACCATTAGCTGAGGCCTGTGTACAGAGAATGAATTTAAGCTAAAGAAGCAGTCTTCTTCTAAATTACTTTAGCAGCAGGGGGCATGGTGGCTTAGGCCTGTAATCCTAGTACCGTAGGAGGCTGAGGCAGATGGATTTCTTGAGCTCAGGAGTTTGAGACCAACTTGAATAAGAGTGAGACCCCATCTCTACTAAAAATGAAAAACTAAGGCAAGAGGATTGCTTCAGCCCAAGAATTTGAGGTTGCTGTGAGCTATGACACCACAGAACTCTACCAAGGGCATCAAAGACTCTTATCTTTAAAAAAATAAAACTGCTTCAGCAACTTTTATTTTCACTTGGGTATCTATCATACACATCAAGCAAGTAATCACTACTACCTGGAGTTCAGGTAAGCCAGACATTAAAAAGGTGGCATCACCTAATTTTTGAGCTGTTTAAACCTTTAATCTGCCACCAGTTTCTATCATAAATTGCAAAATAGAAATGTTTACTGTCTACCTACTTTTTTTTTTTGAGGCAGAACCTCAAGCTGTCACCCTGGGTAGAGTACTGTGGCATCACAGCTCACAGCAACCTCCAACTCCTGGGTTCAAGTGAGTCTCCTAGATCTGCCTCCCAAGTAGCTGGGGCCATAGGCGCCCGCCACAATGCCCAGCTGTTTTTTGGTTGCAGCCGTCATTGTTATTTGGCAGGCCTGGGCTGGATTCGAACCTACTGCCTCAGGTGTATGTGGCTATCGCCTTAGCTACTTAAGCCACAGGAGCCAAGCCTGTCTACCTACTCTTGCTCTTAAATTTTCTTTCCTTCCCTCATCCAAATACCAGGAAAGTCCCATCACCTCTTTAAAAAATGTTCTCGGCTCAGCACCTGTGGCTCAAGTGGCTAAGGCGAGGGTCACATACACCTAAGGTGGCAGGTTCGAATCCAGCCTGAGCCCGCCAAACAACGACAGCTGCAACCAAAAATAGGCGGGGCGTTGTGGTGGGTGCATGTGGTCCCAGCTACTTGGGAGGCAGAGGCAGGAGACTTTTTTTTTTTTTTGAGACAGAGCCTCAAGCTATCTCCCTGGGTAGAGTGCCATGGCATCACAGCTCATAGCACCTTCCAACTCCTGGGCTCAAGCGAGTCTCCCGCCTCCGCCTCCCAAGTAGCTGGGACCACAGGCGCCCGCCACAACGCCTGGCCATTTTTTGGTTGCAGCCATCATTTCTGTTTGGCGGGCCCGGGCTGGGGATTCGAACCCGCCACCTTGGGTGTACGTGGCTGGCGCCTTAGCCGATTGAGCCACAGGCGCCGAGCCTGTGTGTCCCAATTTCAGAGGTATTAAAATGAAATAAAATATTAATGAAATATGACATCTTTACCAAGATCATAAAACCTAATAAGCAGTGGGGCTGCAGATCACACCCCAAGTAGTCTGGCTCCAGTATCCATCTTTTGGTCAATACTAAGCACTGCCATTTTGTTACCAGTAAATATTTACATTTAAAGCTTTTTTAGCATAGTGTTTGGTACATAGTAAATATATAATACCTGTTTCCTTATCATTTTCATTACTTCTCCAGTCTACTACTATTTGTTTATAACATCAGCATTCAGTGATTTTATTTATGTCTGCTTTGTTTATAGATTGATTCTTTTTATTTCAAGAGATTTGGGGGTACAAGTTTGGAGGTACAAGTGTTTTTTTCTTGTCTGTGACATGGATGATTTGTATAATAGTGAAATAGAGCTTTTAGTGTTTTAGGGTGTTTGTTTTTTGTTTTTTTTTTCCTTTTCTCTCTCTCTCTCTCTCTCTTTTTTTTTTGGACACAGGGTTTTGTTCTCTTGCCTTGGATAAAGTAGAGTGGTGTTATAGCTTGCTGCAACCTCAGACTCCTGGGCTTGAGTGATCTTCCTCCTTCAGCCTCTCAAGTAGCTGGGACTACAAGGTGTGTGCCACCATCCCAAGCTAATTGTTCTATATTTCATAGTGACAGGGTCTTGTTTTTGCTTAGGCTGGTTTCAAACTCCTGGCCTCAAGCGATCTTTCTGCCTTTGTCTCCCAAAGTGCTAGGATTACAGGCATGAGCCACCATGCCCTGGCTTATGGATTGATTCTTAAATGTCAAAAACCTATAAACTGTTTACAGTATTATAACTATGCAAGCATCATTCACTGTAAAACCAACAGATATAATTGGAATTGCACAGAAAAAATGGAATTGTGTTAACTCTCTGCCACTTACAGTCCCCTACTATCTTTCTAATAATAGTACTGTGTTTGCTAAAATGAATTCATATTGTTCTTGAAGCTTTATTTCCAGCTCTTAGACATCTTCTAATTTAGACTAGTTGCTTTCCAAATCAGTTGTATACCTGTGTTTAGGTTTTCTTTGTATCGCTCCTGGATTAGGCCTACTGTTTTATGTATTCCATGTCCTCATTTGTTTCAGAATTTTTTCCCAACTTGTTAGAGTATAACTTTTTTAGTAATTTTTTCAGAAAGGATATAAGCAAGTAATTTAATTTCTACAGGCCTCATATTTCTGAAAATGCCTTTACTTTGCTTTTTTGTTTAATAGCTAAGGAATAGATTTAGTCCATGTTTTGTTTTCCTCAAACCTTACAAGATATTACATTAGGCCAGGGGCAGTGGCTAACACCTGTAATCCCAGCATTTGGGAGGCCAACGTGGGTTGATTGCCTGAGCTCATGAGTTCCAGACTAACCTGAGCCAGAGTGAGACTTTGTCTCTAAAAATAACCAGGCGTTGTGGCGGGTAGTCCCAGCTACTTGGGAGGCTGAGGCAAGAGAATTACTTAAGCCCAGGATGTGCTGTGATCTTTGATTCCATAGCACTCTCCAAGGGTGAGAAAGTGAGACTATCTCAAAAAAAAAGAAATCACATTGCTTTTTAGTATCTAGTATGTTTGATGAGAAGCCTAATGTCAGTCTCTTTCCTTTGCTGGTGACATACTTTTTTCTTTGGAAGATTTTATTAGATTGTTTTCTTTCTTTTTTTTTTTGAGACAGAGTCTCACTATGTCACCTTTGGTTAGAGTGCTGTGACGTCATAGCTCACAGCAACCTCCAGCTCTTGGATTTAAGTGATTTTCTTGCTTCAGCCTCCCAAGTAGCTAGGATTACGGGTGCCCACCACAACACCTGGCTATTTTTTGCTAGTAGCAATGAAAATAATTTTATGGTTGTGGGTCACCACAATATGAGGAACTGTATTAAAGGGTTGCTGCATTAGGAAGGTTGAGAACCACCGGTCTCTAAGAGGTCCATTTCCTTGGCTTTCAGTTCTCTGTTTGAATTACTTTTTTTAGTGGTTGTGGTTTTTGTTTCCATAGTTTCCAGTTGCCTTTTTTTTTTTTGAGATAGAGTCTCACTCTGTAGCCTAGATTAGTGTAGCTCATTACAGCCTCAAACTCCTGAGCTCAAGCAGTCCTCCTACTTCATTCTTTCTAGTACCTGAACTACAGGTCACACCCAGCTAATTTTTTTCTATTTTATTTAGGAGAGACAGGTCTTGCTCTTTTTCAGCTGGTCTTGAACGCCTGACCTCAAGTGATCCTCCTGCCTTGGCCCCCCCAGAGTACTAGGTTTACAGGTGTGAGCTGCTGTGCCTGGTCTAGTTACTCAATTTCAGTGGATACTATGTCTTCATGAATTTCTTTGAAGACAACACTTACAATTTTTAGGTATTTATCTCCTGTTCCCAGAAATAGCTGTGCTTCCTTTAGGTCAGTTGTTAATTTGTTTTCATCCTTTTCGTTTATGCTTTTGATTAAAATTTTTTTTTAATTATTAAAAAAGTAATTAAAGTGAACAGGGCACCAGATGTTGTACCTCATACCATGGTCCTTGGGTGAAATGCTAGAAAAGAGTTACCTTGTTCCTCATCTCCTTTCGCCCTATATCCAAATATCGAAGGCTTTGTTAGGGAGCACGAAGATCCTCTACTGCTTTCAGGATAGACTGTTAATTTTTTTTTGTTTTGTTTTGTTTTTGAGACAAAGTCTTACTTTGTGGTCCTCTGTAGAATGCTATATGGTATCATAGCTCACAGCAACCTGAAAGTCTTGGGTTGAAGTGATCCTCTTGCCACAGCCTCCCAAATAGCTGAGACTATAGGTGCCCACAACAACACCTGGCTATTTTTTAGAGATGGGGTCTCTTTTGCTTAGGCTGGTCTTGAATTCCTAACCTCAGGTGATCCACCTGCCTGGGCCTTCCAGAGTGTTAGGATTATAGGTGTGAGCCACCACACCCAGCCTTGTTAATTGTTTTTAAAACAGACGTGGTTTGCCAGACTTTGTATGTGTGAAGGGATGTCGTAAAAGATTTGGCTTGGCTGTTTGATACATATTTTAATTATTCTGACGTTAGTCCTACATCTCCTCTCTTGCTTTCTATGTCTGCTGTTTCTGTGATTGGTATCTCTCCAGGCTTTGCTGACAGGAATGTCTCCTACATTGCTGTAGCCCTCTCACCTATATGTGCATGTGTGCATGTATGTTTGTTCTGAATTGCAGTTGTCTCTGCATTGGCAATATAATCCCACCTTCTTTCTGTCTTCCAGAATGAATGAATGCATGTCAATGAGATTTTCTGAGGAAGCAGAGGAAAATGCATGTATTTAGTTTGTATTATGCAGAGTAATCCATAGATGTTTATTGAATAAATCAATGCTACTGAGGAAATTGGGCAAAGCATACTTTTGTTCAAATTAAAAAAATTACAGCTGTAGTATATAGCTAATTAGATGAATCCTTTTATTATTTTTAAAAGTCCTAGTTTATTTCATCCTTTTTTTTTCAGTTTCTTTTTTTTTAAATTAAATCATAGCTATGTACATTAATGCAATCATGGGGTACAGTGTGGTGTTTTCATATACATTTTGAAATACTCTCATCAAACTGGTTAACGTAGCCTTCATGTCATTTTATTTCATTCTATTTTTAGGAAGGAATCTTCCTAAATCTCACATGTTCTCACTTATATGTGAGAACTAAATATTCAAACAATTGATCTGACAGAGATAGTAGAATAATGGTCACCAGAGGGAAGGTGGGAAGGGTGGCTGGTGGGGGTGGTTAAAGTGGCATGGTTGCAAAACTATAGTTTGGTTGACAGCACAAAATGACTATAGTCAACAGTAAATTATGGTAGACTTTAAAATAGCTAAAATAGTGGAATTGGAATGTTCTTTACACAAAGAAATGATAAATGGTAGAGATAATAGATACCACAGTTATCCTGATTTGATAATTTCCATTGCATGCATGCCTGTATCAAAACATCAAATGTATCCTATAAATACACACAACTATTAGGAGTACCCATAATAATTAAAACTTAAAAATTAAAAAAAACTATAGGGTATGGCTTAGCACCTGTAGCTCAGTCGTTGTGGTGCCAGCCACATGCACTGAGGCTGGCGGGTTCGAGCCCAGCCTGGGTCTGATAAGGAACAATGACAAATGCAGCAGCAACACCAACAACAAACAGAAAAGCTGGGCATTGTGGTGGGCACCTGTGGTCCCAGTTACTTGGGAGGCTAAGGCAAGAGAATCGCTTGGGCCTAGGAGTTTGAGGTTTCTGTGAGCTGTGAGGCCACTGTACTCTGCTGAGGGTGACACAGTGAGACAATGGCTCAAAAAAAAAACAAAACCAATTATAGGGTAAAGTAAATAAACAGTTACATTATTGTAATTAGAAGATATGATTTCCAGTACAAGAGTCAGGAAATGCAAATGTAAAATAACAATGTTAAGTAAAATTCTCGTGCTTACTTTGACTTGATTGGGTATGAATTTATAATTTTTAAAACATTAACTTTCTTACCTCTATATTGAAAAAATCAAGAAACAGGAACTTTCCAGGACCAGTGCTCAGCTCTGATACTGAGATTTTGATCTCTGAATATCATTTCTCATTAAGAAAATTTAGGCTCTTACAAATGGCTAATTTAGTTCTGATCCAGCAAATGCCCTGGGCCTTCCAGGAATGTTCTATTGTAATAGAGAGTAAAGACTATTTAAAGACTATATGATCATTTAAAAAGACACAGAGCCAGTTTGAGGATGCTCTTAATGTCCACAGTCATTAAAATTCATATAGCTATATGAATGATTATAATTGATGAAAGCATAATTATTATGAAAATTACGTGAGCCTGTAGTCATTCTCATAAAAGAGAAATCCAAATTAAAAGCAAATAATGGCAGCAATATAAAAACCCCTAGGATTTAAAGGTAAAGAGGTATGTATTCTGTTTTTTCTCTGTAAGGTGCAGGATAGTGCGACCAATGCCCATTTGATGAGAAAAGGCTTTTTTTTTTGTCTTTAACAGACGTCTGCTGACTAATAAACATAGAAGTAAGGAAAGAGTCAGAAAAATTACCCTTTCAAATCTCTAATGAAATAATTGAATCAGTCACAGTTCATCAATTTAAACTTGTTTTATCAGTGAAAGATGAGTAAAGAATTGGGGACGTGTGTAGTACCATACTATCTCTCCATACATAATACCAGCTGGTTTCAAGTCAGGAAATGTCACTTTCTGCAGGCGTGATCAGGCTGTCACCTCTTTAACCTAGAGTTAGGGGGAGGAGGGGCAGAGGAGCATGCGGATGTTATACGCCTGATGAGGTGACATACCTTGATGTGCACAGAATTACCTATCAAATGCTGCTTCCAGAAATGTTTAAATTGAAGCTGATCAGGCCATTACACCTGACTTCCAGTTTACATGAAATACAGAACAAAAATAGGTTAAATGGCAGCATGAGAAGACAGTAAGCAAATCCAGAGCTAGCCCTTTATTTTTAATCAATATCATGGGGAAAAAAAAGTAGAGGAATAGAGTCTCTTTTTTTTTTTTTGAGACAGAGCCTCAAGTTCTTGCCCTGGGTAGAGTGCTATGGCATCACAGCTCGCAGCAACCTCCAACTCCTGGGCTCAAGCGATTCTCCTGCCTCCGCCTCCCAAGTAGCTGGGACTACAGGTGCCCACCACAATGCCCAGCTATGTTTTGGTTGCAGCCATCATTGTTGTTTAACGGGCCTGGGCTGGATTTAAACCCACCAGCTCAGGTATATGTGGCTGGCGCCTTAGCCGCTTGAGCCACAGGCGTCAAGCGGGGAAGAGAGATTGTTAAAGATCAAAAAGGATACAATTTATTATGAATATTGGATCTCACTGGCATCTTTGAATGAAACAGTTATAAAATACCTTTTGGAAAAACTGGGTGGAATTATCACTTGTGTTTTGATGTGTTCATAGTGCTATGGTAATGTAGGGAAATGCCCTTGTTTTTCTAAGATAACAGAATTATTCAGGGGATGAACTATGCCTTTAAATTACTTTATAATATTTAATGCAAATGTGGTGGAAGCATACATGGCAAAATGTTTTCTTGAATCTTTAAAAATTTTCTTTTCTTTTTTTTTTTTTTTTTTTTGAGATAGAGTTTCACTTTGTTGCCCTTGGTAGAGTGCAGTGGCATCACAGCCCACAGCAACCTTAAACTCCTGGACTCAAGCAATCCTCTTGCCTCAGCTTCCCAAATAGCTGGGACTACAGGTGCCTACCACAACACCCAGCTATTCTTTTTTTTAAAGACGGGGGCTTGATGTTGCTCAGGCTGGTTGTGAACTCATGAGCTCAAGCTGTCCACCCACCTTGGCCTCCCAGAGTGCTGGGATTGCAGGAGTGAGTCACTGCACCTGACTGAAAATTTTCCTTTTCTTTTTTGTTTTATTGTTTGGGAATTGAAAGGTTTCTTAATAAAACTTTGGAAAATCAAAAAAAGTTAAGTATTTGAGATGATGGATATGTTAATTAGCTTTATTTAATTCCACATTGTATTAATAAATATTAGCATCACTTTGTATCCCAGAAATGTATACAACTGTAATTTATCAACTTTTTATTAAAAAAAAGAAATAGAAAACGAAGATTAAGTTTTCTTTTACTATTTACATTGGACTTCAGTTTGCTTACGTAGGGACTTAAGGTACTAGAGCTGTCTTGGCTGCATGGTCTCCTATTAAAAGTTTTTTTCAACTCTTAAAGAAATGGTACATAGAATTTAATGAAATACCAGTTAAAATGTAATATTAAAAGCACAATTACAATTTGTGAATATGATGAAAATACCATCTTGTAAATTTATGTATCTTTAAAAGCGTGTTCATTTTTTCCCTGTTCTAACCATTATTCAGTGTTTAATGTGTATCACGGGCAGGGAAGTAATGTGGGAAGATTTTTTTGATTGGGAAGGGAGATGAATTCTGTGTAGCTCAATGAGCTGCCTTCATGTATCTGGCATGTAGATGATGTAGATTTACCTTCTTTGTAAAAAGGTTGAGAAAGTAGGCTAAGGAATGGAAGTTACCCATGTAAAAAGTAAATGAAACCTTGGATTTGATGAGTTCTGTTTCTGATAAAGAACAGTCTAAGCGCTATAAATGGAAATACAACAAAACAATCTGCTCTTTTGACCTTAGTGATATGGGCTGCTTTATCACTAGTGTCTGAAATCTTTTGGTTGAATCAAGAAAAGGTCATTGGCTATAATGACTGGATGGAGTATGGCAAAGTAAAGTTGGATTAAAGAGACATTATGGTAAGTTAATAATTAGAACACTGTGTAGTTAAAAAAAAATTTGTCAAGAGTAAGAAAGGTGGAAAAATAATTGTAGTGTTAATGGTGGTTTTCCCACTTATTGTGTGTATGTATGTAGGCAGATCATTTATAAAGAGAGGAGTCAATACAATTAAATGGGACAGAAAAGGAAACTGAAATATAAGAAAAGTAAAATGAACCTTAAGTATGAGGAAACCCTGAAATTCAATAAAGCTAGTTTTCTTTTTCTTTTTTTGAGACAGAGTCTCACTGTGTCACTCTTGGTAGAGTGCTTTGATATCACATCTCACAGCAACCTCAAACTCTTGGGCTTAAGCAATTCTCTTGCCGCAGCCTCCCAAGTAGCTGATACTACAGGTGCCCACCACAACGCCTGGCTATTTTTTTGTTGTTGTCATTGTTGTTTAGTAGGCCTGGGCTGGGTTTGAACTCTCTCGGCCCCCATGCATGTGGCTGGTGCCCTGACCACTCACTGAGCTATGAGTGCCGAGCCATTAAGGCTAATTTTCATCATATAAATTTGACTTACAGAAAAATAATTTTAATGTAGTAGTTGTCTTTGGAGGAGTTAAATTTTTTTTTTTTTAATGTCAGTTTAAGGGTACAAAGAATTTGGAGGAGTTAAAATTCTTCGACAGGGTAGCCACAGAATGATTGTAATATTATGAATCTTGGAGAGATGTTGAACCTATGGTACTCTGAATATATGATAAAAAGTAATATTAGATAATAGTTATTCAGTATTATATCAGGTACTGTGTAATGCTTTACATACATCAAAATTAAAAGGGCATACATTCAGTGCTTTTAAATATTCAGAGTTGATATCATCACAACCTTTGTTTCCCTAAATAATTTTTTATTTAGGTAGGTAGTGGTATCTAGATGGTGCTTAAGTGGGGAGGGGTACTGTAATAGTAGGGATAGCAGTAGAAAGCCCTAGTTTAACATATTGACTGCCACACTAGAAAAAAAATTTTCCCTTGGAGCCATGGTGTTTAATGAGATCAAGGCAGGTAAAGATACCTGTGAGTTATATATGCTTCATGAAACCCTGGGCTCAAAACTAGTGTAAGTTAAATACAACTCACATGGCAGTAAATGGTGTTAAAAAATCTACTGCATTAGAGATGTAAAAGAAATTTTAAAAGTTTTTTAAATTTTCTTGTTACTCACTGGTTATAATGCACTCTTCTAATTTGAGGGTTTATACTCATACTTTTCTTGAATTTCTAAAACCTAACACGAAGCTAGGAGGAATTTACTTTGAGGAATGAGAGAAAATGTTTAAGTGAGATCTAAGGGCTATAAGGAGAGAATTGCAGTTTTGTTTTTTTTTTCTTTTTTTGAGACGGAGTCTCAGTATGAGTGCTATGGCATCATAGCTTACAGCAACCTCAAACTCTTGGGCTCAAGAGATCCTCTTGCCTCAGCTTCCTGAGTAGCTGGGACTACAGCCTGGTATTTTTTTGAGACAGAGACTCAAGCCGTCCCTCTGGGAAGAGTGCTGTGGCATCACAGCTCACAGCAACCTCCAACTCCTGGGCTCAAGCGAGTCTCCTGCCTCTGCCTTGGGACCACAGGTGCTTGCCACAACGCCTGGCTATTTTTTTGGGGGAGGGGGTGGTTGCAGCCATTGTTATTTGGTGGGCCCAGGCTGGATTCAAACCTGCCACCTTAGGTGTATGTGGCTGACGCCTTAGCCACTTGAGCCACAGGCTGAGACCGTGTCTCACTATGGCTCAGGCTGGTCTTGAACTCCTGAGCTCAGGCATTCCACTTGCCTTGGTTTACCAGAGTGCTTGGTGAGCCACTGCACCAGCAAGATTTGCAGTTCTGCTAAGAAAATTGTTATGTTTAGATAACCTGGGTATAACAGACTTACTGGAGTCACACTTCTTCCTAGCATGGAGACTTCAAACCCTAGCTTCATTCTAATTTGGGAATTTAACTTCTCTGTTTCAGTCAGGTTTCTCCTTATCCTAATGAAAATTAGTATCCCTTGGGCTCTTTGGACTACAGCCTGCCTATAAATGATGGTGGTACCACATGCATATTCACATATCTTCTGGATGGACATCTTACCACCTAAAAGAAGGGTATAGGGTACTGAAAATGATTAAGTTCAAATGGGTTTTTAAATGTAATGTAGAAGGATCTTGTGCTTTAGAGACTTGGATTTCTGCCATTTGTTAGGTGTATAACTGAGTGCAAATTACTATGGAAACAAGCTGAAATTATCCAAAAAATGGGAACACATGCCTTCATATATAAGTGCCTAGCACATCTTTATGAGAGATTTATTAATAAATTTAGTGCCCTTTCTGTTGTATAGAACAAATGAAATGCCTTCTGAAAAATTAATAATTAAAATGTTGGAGAATATTTAGAATAGTCACGTAGCATAGTAAATTACTATGATGTTTATAAATAGAAAAATATGAAAAGGACATGTAGAAGAGCTTAATTTTATGTGAAAAACTTCTGTACTAATTAAGATATTGGGGCTGGGTTTGGGGAGTTTTCAGCAAGTTTCATATTAAATTTAATGTAATACTGAAAATTTTTTTTATGTTGAAAGATTCTAGAGAGACTATATGTATATATCCTATTGGGAAAGAAAGCACCTATAATCAGGAATAATCTGATTAGTTTGAATCAAGGCTAATGGGAGTTAATAATTTAAATATTTGTTTCTTACTTGAGGAGCAGCATGAACACCTGATAGTTTTGTTTAGGTGACAAGATATGGGAAGAAAAAGAAAAGTTCTGTAGCAAATAATCAGGTGATGCCACTTCTTTAACTCTAAACCTGTTTCAAACACTGAACTTTCCTTATCTATATGTTTTCATTAATTTGAAATATTAGAAAATCCATCTTTTTTTTCAGTTTCAGTATAAGATTAATACAAAATGAATTACAGATTACATCATTAGTAGATGTGACTTATCTAATTAAATTAGACACATTTTAGCTTTTTTTCACAGAGAAAAAATATATTTATTCAAAAAAGGAGAGATATAGTACATTATATTTCCAAAGAAATTTTTACATTTAAAAAAAGCCAGTTTTTGCCTTAAATTTGAAAGGGTCTCATATAGTATATGAATAACAAAGAAATACACAATCAAGGCAATAATGTTGTCTACATTACCATATATTTCTAATCATACATTATTTTAATGGTTATAGAACAGTAAAGGAATATATCGAAGGCATAACCTTATATTTATTGGACTTTTGGTTTAATTCTCTATAACTTCAAAATAGTATTGTCATATTTAACAAAAGGATATTTTTGTTTTACTCAGATAAAAACAAGAATTAAACTGAGTCCTTCACTGTATTTTTACTCGGATAAAAACAAGGATTAAACTGAGTCCTTCACTGTATTTTTCTTTTTTTTAAATTGTTTTTTATTAAATCATTGCTGTGTACATTAATGCAATCATGGGGTACAATGTGCTGGTTTTATATACCATTTGAAATATTTTCATCAAACTGGTTAACATAGCCTTCACTGCATTTTCTTAGTTATTGTGTTAAGACAATTTATACTCTACACTTAGTAAATTTAACATGTACCCTTGTAAAATGCACCATAGGTGTTGTCCCACCAATCACCCTCCCTTCACCCATCCTTTCCCCTCCCCTCATATTGCATTCATTTGCAGTATGTAAGTGAGAAGCT
>CAUYQV010000041.1:0-11548 GCA_963574575.1 Galagoides demidoff
AACTCCTGGGCTCAAGCGAGTCTCCTGCCTCCGCCTCCCAAGTAGCTGGGACCACAGGCGCCCGCCACAACGCCCGGCCATTTTTTGGTTGCAGCCATCATTGTTGTTTGGTGGGCCCGGCCTGGGGATTCGAACCCACCACCTTAGCTGTACATGGCTGGTGCCTTAGCCGATTGAGCCACAGGCGCCGAGCCAAGAATTCTCTTTATGAAGACTTCTGTTCAACGCTGTTCTTGAAATATACATGTATCTCAATACCACACAACTCAGCAATTCCATTCCCAGGAGCTGTGTATGCCTAATAAATATATGCGTATGTATACCAAAAGACGTGCAGAATAATGGTCACGGCTGCTGTTCCTGTAATAGCCCAAACTAGAAGTAATTCAGTTGTTTATCAACAATGTAGTGACTAAGTAAACTCTATGTTCGTATAATCCCATAAGGAGTGCAAATGAAGGTACTACCACTACATGCAGTAATATCAGTGAATCTCGTAAGTATAATATTGAGCAAAAACTTACAGGTAAAAAGGATAATATGTTGGTGATTCCATGTATATAAAATTAAAAACCATTCAAAACTGAACAGTGGTGTCAAAGATGATGATAATAGTAGGTACCTCTGAGAAGAGAAAGTGGTGATCTAGGGTGCTTCTATGGGCTATACCCAAAATCACCATACACAGGGAAACTGGGAAATTATAGCTAAATATACCTTTATTTACAAAATATTTATTATAAACCTTTGCAAAGAGGTGGCCAACACATAGAGAATATTTGGTAAACATTTTATAAAATTCTGTAAAGAATATTTTGTAAATAAAGGTACATTTAGCCTCACTTTCCCATTTTGCCTGTGTATGGTAATGGTGGGGAGACTTTGGGGACACCCTACAGAATAACAGTGTTCCACTTCTCCGTCTGAGTGGTGTTTACAAGCATGGGTTACTGTTTTCATCATGCTGTGCAACCATGATTGGTGAGCTTTTCTCCATGCATGTTGTACTTAAACAAAAGCTTATTTTAAAAAAGCTTGATGACAAAAAGAAAAATCAGAGAGGAAAGCATGGTTGCAGCAATGAACACTGATAGTTTATACCCTGCCAAGGAAGGAGAAAGAAAATCTAAAAAAATGCAAAATGAATATTAACAACATGAAGCTTATTTAGTAGAGAAAACAAGAGTCTTACCATAAATAAGCCTAAGCCTATCATTATATTACAATGTGATAGGAATTAATGTTAATATAGTTTATCATATATTGAAAGCCCAGTCAGTCATCTGTAGGAACAGCTCATGGCAGAGATGGCTAATTGCAGCCCCTAAGCCATTATTACTTTAGATACAAGATTCCCTGGTCTGGGGAAAGCTAGACACATGGTCACCAAGAATAAAGCCTGTTTTTTTTTCAGCCACTGCTGCAGCTAGTGGGATTATGTGTCAACATTCAATGGAATGGGAACAGAAATCGTTTATTCAACATCTGGATCGTGCCCTTGCAGTATGAGCTCCCTGTGTCTTCTCTGGGGCGTGACAGCAGGGGCTGGAGCTGCCATATTTCAACTCACAGGCAAAGCCATGTGTTGAGGACGGAAGGGCCACCCTCAGTGTTCTGTATTGGCACATCTCTAGACTGTTAAGTGAGAGAGAGAGAATCTTGTTTAAGCAATTGTTAAGCTGGATCATTGTGTCTGAGCAGATGGCTCCCACAGTGTAAAGATTTAGTGTCACTTAATAGGCTCCTGGTTAAAACAAAAGTTACAGCTAGAACACACATTTTTAAGACAGGCAAATTTGAATGCAGAATGAATATTAGACATTGAGTCATTATTCTTTTCTCAGATGTATTACTTATGTTGTGGTTATGCTGGTTGCTTTTAAGAGATTCGTACCAAGATTTCTACGTACTTTCTAGTGCTTGGTTTGGTGACGTTAGCATATAGAACAGATATAAGGTACATAATACAAATACGGTAAAATGATGATTGAATCTAGGTGATAGGTATGCAGGTTTGGTTGTATTATTCATTGGTATTCACTGATAGGATCCAAGCTCCAGAAGTCTTAGGGATCCATTTCCTCCCATTGCCATAACCTCTAGTAGTTGCAGTTGAGATGCCAAGAGTGAGATTTGTAATCTGCACAGCCACTAGCAACCGGCACTTCACTAATTCAGTTACCCCTCATTCCCTGTAATGAGGGGAGCATTCCACTAATTTGCATGAGTTGGAAAGGGAACATTTTATTAAATTTAAAAAAATAAGGTATTTTCTGTTTGAAGTTTTTCACAATAAAAATTTGCAAAAATAAACCGAGTAGACTCTCAGTTAGAATGTAATATGCACAGGAGCTACCAGTTAGTGGGTGCTAACTATTTCAGGCTTAAATAACTTAAAAACTTGCTATCACCCACTGAAACTGAAACAGATCAACACCACTAGTGCAGTTATTAAATTTCAAGTACTCGTAGATGGGAATTTTCTATAAATAGTTCTAAAATACAGTATTTTGTTTCAATTCAGCACCATTTCAGTTTTATATACTGGTTTCATATGTGGAAATGACATTGTATTTAAACAAAGCATGCATGAGAGTGAGGAAGACCCCGCGCCTGTCACCTCATTCATCACTAACCAACATGGAAGGCAGTGCAGTGTCCCCTCCTTCCATATCCCCCCGGCACCCCTCCTGATGCAGCCCTATTGCTGTACTTCACCTCAGTTACTTTGTATTATGGCAAACATTAAGCATAGAAAGCATTTGAAGAATTTTATAGACTGGTAAAAATTATTCTTCAGACCTCTGTTTCTTCAAATATACCTTCCAGATGGATTTTTCCTCTCCAAACTTTAATTCATTAGTATTGAAATCCGTGTTTCCTTTTAACTCATTGAAAACTTGGACTTAATAATAATTAAATAATACTTTCCAGGTGGTTTATAGGCCACTTGTTTCAAATCTCCATTAAATACTGTCCTTAAACCATAGATTTATTCTTCAAACAAAAGAAAATCCTTTTGTTGCCAGCTTATTCCAGAATCTCTTTTAACATGAAAAATCAGTGCTTGGAATGTTGGACTAAACTCTTGCCCTTCCTTACCCACTCACCCGCTCCCCACTTTCTTTTCAGGGTCCAAGAAAAAGAAGACATTTATATTACAAAACCAGGATCCAATTAACTCAGTCTCTAAAGGTAAGTAACCTTCATTGCAAATTTGCTTTCTCTGCAGAAAAATGAGTAACATAATTTATAGATATGCCTTTAAGAGCCACCAGAACATGGATTATTATACATGCTATCGTCACTAATTTTTCATTGAACATTTATGTTGGTTAAGCCATCCAATTTTGTCTTTCTGTTGAATGGTACACTTTCTAAGAGTGGGAAATTAGGAAATGTCATACCTTTACGTTTGCACCATATCCTCATCCTATTCTTGTTGTTGGATAAATCCTGATTCACTGAACTCCAGGGTCTCTTCAAATATTCATGAACAGCTCAGCAACTACACCAGTACATTTCTGTCATTAATTGTGTAAGAGAAGTTATTCTGGCTGAAGAGGCTACAGACGCTCTGTAGTTGTGTATCTTTTGAACGGTGCTGAAAGGAAGATGAGGAACTCTGCTCTACCGTTCATTTGCTAAATGATCTCGTATCATTTAACCAGTTACTTCCTATGTTGCTTCATCTTTTTCTTGACATCAACATCTAAGTAATTGAGGGATATCTCAACCAGGGCAGGTTCCTGGTTTTTCAGTGGTTGGGTTTAAACTCCTCCCTAAGAAGCTGATGATGAGGTGATTGTTCAGCCAAGGATCCTTAGTCAGGGTCCTTCTCTGGTTCACGTCCTTTGCTGCCCTAGTCCATGATAATCTATTTACATTTTCTTGCTCTTTTTTCTGCCTAGGTTTTCTGTTCATTCCTTAATTTAACATTAAAATTATAGCCACCCAACACTAACTTGATATTCTGGACTCTGGGGTCAGAAATGACTTAATTTGACTACTCGGTAGGTGCTGGCCCCTCAGGTCCCCTCCAGCTGCCCCTGTGTGTGCACCGACGTTCAGCTTTTCACTCATTGCTCAGCTGTCCAAGTTCTTTCAGCTCGTCTCTCCATAGCTTTCCCGAATGACCATCTTCTATTTTGGGCATGTCATCTACTCTTTGACAAGCCCACTTTCCCCCTTCCTACAGCTTCATACCCTCCAACTTCCTAAAAATCTGATAGCCACAATCTCCAGATTCAAAGCTCTCTTCTCAGATACTTCTTAAAAGACATTGCTACTATAAAGGCACTTGTTCCCAACCATTTCACTTGGGAGCAAAAGAAACTGAGGTCTGAAGAGGTGAGTTCTCAAAATTAACTAGTAATTAACCATAAAGCCAGAACTAAGCCCAAGATGCCTTAACTGCAAAGAGCTGGAGAGTCCAGCCTCGACCCCACCCACTGATAGGATCCAAGCTCCAAAAGTCTTGGGGATCCATTTCCTCCCATTGCCATAACCTCTAGTAGTTGCAGTTGAAATGCCAAGAGTGACATTTGTAATCTGCACAGCCACTAGCAACCAGCACTTCACTAATTCAGTTACCCCTCATTCCCTGTAATGAGGGGAGCGTTCCACTAATTTGCATGAGTTGGAAAGGGAACATTTTATTAAATTAAAAAAAATAAGAATTTTTCGTCTGCTTTGGTTGGGGAAAATGTTCTGAATCATCTCATTGAATAATGAGTAACATAATTTTGGCAGAGGCTTTTAGGTTTCATCGGACTTCCTTAGTTATTACTTTGCTTAAGTACAGCGATGAAGATTTGCTCCTTGGTCCTCTCTATAGCATATTCTTTAGTCGCTCTGATTTTTTTTTTTTTTTTTTTTTTTTACTCACCCTGTTTTGAAAAATTCTAGGCCTCCTAAGATGCCTTGTTTCTGTCTTCCCAGAGCCTCCACCACCATCTGGTGGTATCTTTAGGATTGCCTGTCAATGTGCCTTCAGGATATTTCTGAAGCCTTCCCTGGGAGCAAAATTTTACTTATTCATTTTAACTGTCTCTCTGTGAATGACTTACCTATGGCTTCTGAGTCTGGCTTGTCAGTTCCTGGAAAATTGTTCAGCGATGAAGCCGTTGTTTGTTCATTCTTATTGGTATTCATGAGCAGTCTTCGGAGACTTGTAATGCTATCCACTTGTATAGCATTTCACAGCTTTCACATTATCTCCTTGGAACCTAGGAGGGTGGCAGAGCTGATATTGTCTCCAGTTTATGGCTGAGAAACTTTAGCTCTGAGAGATTAAATGGTTTACCCAAAGTCGCTTAAGTAGCAAATAGCTAAGACTAAAATCTCAGCCCAGTGCCAATGCTGTCTTCCACACCACTCTGCCAAATTAGCTTTAAGATTGTCTTTGTCTTCTTATTACCCCACCTCCAACTTGTCTGAAAGGAGAAAACACCACACTTTGGAAGTAGGACTGGAAAAAACATTTTCATTCAAGCAGGCTACCATGAGAATCTTAGAGCTGTTCCATGTGGCAAAGCAAGATGCAGGTTCTATTTCCAAATAGAACCTTGCTAACTTAACAGAATGCCAATTATTAAGACAAACACAAGCAAATCAAAGTTCAATCTCAGGGGATTTTGCTAATCCATTTCTATGCAACAACTGATTAAAAGCATGCAGTGTACTCAGAGTCAAGCTCTCAAATGCCCGTCTTTTAGTACTTTCCAAAGAACATGTGGGAGTTCCATTGTGTGACTAACTGTATGTGGGCAGTGCCACAGAATGCCGCAGAAACAGAACTTTCCACAGGTCAGACTTAGAGAACTCTGGAAAGGCCAGGTAATTTTCCTAAAGGGACTGCCACCTGCCATATGAACTCTCAGACTAGCTGGGCGACTCGAAGGATTCTAGGCCAGAGAATCGAAAGGCAAGAACAAGCAGGGAGAGTCAGCCTAGTTGCACGTCACTGGTGCTGTCCTGAAGAGCATGCAGTTACTTGGGACTTGAAGAAAGCACCCAAATTGCGGATATAGGATATTAAATTCATGACCAGTAAAAGTGTCCCCTAGGTATAGGAGACATTTCTATATAGAGAATTAGGCATTCCTAACAAAGTACAGGTGACAGAATCTTTCCATGAGCTGAGCTACGTGTACATGTTGCTTACTGTTCTGAATGGTCCAAACCGGACAGTCCAAACGTGGGATGTCCTTCCATAGGACTCTGACGTGAAGTTTCTCCTAGGGCCAGTTCTTGTGAGTGAGGAGTTAGTATTTAACAACTCAGATAGAAGGACTACTTTTTAGACTTTTTTAACCTTGCTTAAGGAGTTCTGAAAGTCTAGTGGTTACAATTTCTAATATCAGTGTTTTCTGTCTCTACTTTGTGGTGTACCAATCTCTGCACTAATAATATCTTTCTCCTCTCAGCCTTCAAAGTGATCTACCCAAAATTTTTCAATCAGTTAAAATTCCATAAATGTTTGTTTTGTACAAGCTCCGTCCTTCATAGTTTGTTGGCCACCGTGTCTGGTCTTCTCAGCTCCCCTTTACGGGGTCCTGGTTCCGTTGCATGGAGGAATCAGAGCACCTGCAGGCTGGGCTCCTGACCGTGCTGCTCAGAGACCTTCCAAAGCTTTAAAAAAAAAATCAAACGCCTGAGCTAACGTGGCCGGTTCCACTTCCATAGAGAAGACACAGAACACAGACATCTCAAGCTGTGAGGCCTCCTGCTGAGACGTGCACACGACTCAAACCCGTTGCGCAGAAGGACACAAAGCTTTCCTTCCTTCTATTACTTTTTAAGTATATTACTTTCAAGCCTGGGGTACTTCTTAGATATGTAAAGGAAAAGATAAATAGATACTACTCTAGTAGCCAAGAGGGAAATAAAAGGTGTGAACATTTAGAAATGGGTCAGTAAACTAGTAGCCTGAGAACCATCAGGATCCTCTTGTTCCAAGCCAGAATGCCCATGACTAGCTGTTAAGTAGCTGAGCTGCTCAGGAGTCAAAGAACCCTGAATATCATAAATCACCCTTAGAACTGTAATCTAAACAAATAAAGCAGGCCTGTTGCAGAGTTGAGTTAGCAGGAAAAAAATGAATAATCCTTTCACTTTGGCAAAAGTTGAGGTCTGACAGAAATAACTTCCTCCCTGCTGTTCCCGTCCCACATCCATGAATATGAGTAAGACCTAATTCCAGATTTTGATTTAAGATTAATATGAGTGGAAAGACTCTGAACATCTCTATATTGCTATAAGAATTATAGCATATTTCTAGTTGAAATTCTATTTCACTATGCATTGCTGTTTATTTTTTTGTTCAGGACAATAATACCTGAGTCAAGAGAACACAAGGACGCCTGGCATGTCACAGCCAGCCTTCATCACGCAGGAGTGGAAGCCAGCAGCAAACAAGGAAATGGTTTCTTTTCAAAAAGATAATATTCTTTGGGACTTGAAACACTTCTTCAAGAAGGAGTTAGTAGACGAGTTTAAAGTACTTGTTTTCTAAGCAGTTAAGAAGAAAAATACTGGTCAAAAGCAAAACCAGCATTGTCTTTATTTTGGTCACACGAGATGCCCAGGCGATTCCAGTCTTTTAGGCTCTGCCCAGCTAGGAGGTCTCCAGCTTCTGCTATTTCGGCAGGCGTTTGGGGTCTGTCTCTTTCTCGAGAGTTAGAATCTGTCACTTTGAACTGTGGATTAATTTCATTTCCTAAGGAAATGTTGGGTGAAATTTCTATAGAGTAAGTAGTGGAGAATTTTAAAACCTGCCTACACCTATCTCAAAGTCAGCCAAAATAGTTTCGCCTTCTAACTTGGGATACTATGTACAAAATTCCATGGACAAAAAAATGCCAAAGGAACAAAAATGTTTCCATTAAATAATTTGATAGAGCTACCTTTCTTAACCATTCTCCCTCTTTATTGCCTAGCTATTTATCCACACCCATCAATAGCATAGAAGTTGAAAAAATAGAATATTTTCATTAATAATGTTGACTCTGTTGAGCGGCGCCTGTGGCTCAGTGAGTAGGGTGTCGGCCCCATATACCGAGGGTGATAGATCCAAACCCAGCCACAGTCAAACTGCAACAAACAAATAGCCAGGCGTTGTGGCAGGTGCCTGTAGTCCCAGCTACTTGGGAGTCTGAGGCAAGAGAATCACCTAAGCCCAAGAGCTGGAAGTTGCTGTGAGCTGTGATGCCACCGCACTCTACCCAGGGTGACAAAGTGAGACTCTCTCTAAAAAAAAAGTTGACTCTATTGTAGTGAGATGGTATGATTGTTTCAGATTCTGAGAAAATATCCTGCCTATACCTTGTAGCTCTATTTAATTTATATATGTGTAATGAACGTGTGTATAAATATATATAAATCACATACAGGAACATGGAGTGCATAGTGCCCTGGGGCATGAGGAAAAGGACAGAAATAAGAATGTCTCCCCAATAGCTGCTTTAAAAATATAAGGGGTAAAATAATCCAAAAATCTGTTCGTGATAACCACGAATAGAACTCATTAAATGTTGTTGGTTTATTCTGTCCAAACACCAGGAGCTAAAAATAGTTCATTTAAAAAATATATGCCACGGGATTCAAACCTATGCTTGTACACCAATGCTCACAGAGCATTAGTCACAAGAGCCAAAGGGTGGCAACAGCCCAAGTGTCCAGCAACACATGAATCAATTTTTTTAAATGTGGAACACAATACAATGGCATATCATTCAGCCAAAATAAAAAGAGGTTCTGAGACGTGCTACAAAATAGAAAACCTGGAAAACATTTTGCTAAAGAAGACAGATAAAAAAGGACAAATAGTATATGATGTCACTTATGTCAATAGGAAAATTCATAGAGATGGAAAGTATAATAGAGTTTACCCGGGGCTGGGCTGGGGAACGGGGAATAGGAAATAGTTTTATGCATACAGAGCCTCTATGTGGGAAGATGAAAATAGTTCTGGACATGGGTGATGGGAGTGGTTGCGTGACGTTGTGAATGTGCTTGATGCCACTTAATTGTACACTTTAAAATTACTTAAATGGTTTTAAAAGTGCCTCTACTAAATTCTGACTGATGTTTCCAAGGTGGAAAAAGGTCATATTCCAGTTTGAATTATTTCAGAAGACGTCCATTGCTTGACAAAATAATTTCTCACATTTTCTACTTACGATGCAACATACGTATTTTCTAGCTGCTGGGCCCCATAGATCACATTATTTGCTCATTCTCTGGATACTCAGAGTAGACATGTGCATTTTCAGAAAACTGTCAATAACACTGCGTGCCACTATGCACTATTAAGTATTATCTTTGAATCACCTGGTGGCTAGACGGTGTAGGCTGCTGTCCGTCGCAGATACCAAAGACACTGTGCAGTCATGGTGTTTTGAGAAGACTGATAGGGAATCTGTGTCTGATAAAAGGCAACTTACTCCATGGTTTAAAATTTCTTCCAGCTGTTGCCACTTGTGATGATTATCACGTTCACATTAGGAGTATAAACACACAAGCAGAGGGTTCTGGTGACTATGGCCAACAAGCAATCTCACCCCAACAGACTTCCCTCCCAGTCTCTTCTCCTCAAGGATTTGTAATAGAAACACATGAAACAGTGGTACGTAAGGTTCAGGTGTTTTCAATTATTTCTATCAAGAAAGCAAAGGTTTCTTAGATCCCAAACACATTTCAGCTCAAAGGGCGTTCCTTATGTTTCAAGAGAGTATAGTTTCAGGAACATTTTATCTGCATACCTGAGTCCATTGATTCTTCATCAGTAAAATATCTTCTCAGCTCTTCTATGCAGTTATTCCTCCATGGGTGGTTGAAAACGGGGTACACTGAAGTGGTGCTTACTTTGATGAAGCATGCTCACTTCAACCATCTCTGCTGGTACAAGTCATTAACTGCCTAAATGTTAATGGTTGGGCAAGTCCATTCAGGGATTATCAAGAAAGATTGTATGTTTGCAGCATTTTATTTTCCTAAGTGTCTATGGATGGAAGTTAGAAGAATGACTTTGAGGTTTCAGCAGCCTTAGATAGCCATGGGCTGTATCTGAATGGTGCTAGAAATTTACCACTTCTTTATGGCCCCCTGAAATTATCAGCAGCACCATTTATAAAGACCTCACAGGAATGGTGAGGCTTGTTTCAGTCACATAGAGCATTGTTAAGTAATATTCACTTTAGTGGGTGGCGCCTATGGCTCAAAGGAGTAAGGTGCTGGCCCCATATACTGGAGGTGGTGGGTTCAAACCTGGCCCTGGCCCAAAATTGCAAAAAATAAATAAATAAATAAATAAATAAATATAAATAAATAAATAAATAAATATAAATAATAAATAAATAAATATAAATAAATAAATCATAACAATAATATTCACTTTAGGGATGAATTAAAATGAAAAAGAAATCATATCTACTTAATGCTTTACCAAAGAGGTAAACTTTTTAGCAACCCCCCACACACACCCACACATACTTTATGATTTTGGCGGGAAATAGTAAAAAGAAATTATGAAAGGATAGACATCGTTCTGATGATAGTGGTTTTGATTAATTGCCTATGAGCTTTGAAGAGAAATCTAAACTTTCAGGTCACTATTAGGGCTTAGAATTTTTGCAGGGGGTAAACTCCTGTTGTTCTTGACCCTTTCTCCCAAGTCTAAGTAGCAGTTAACCATCTGAGTAAATTTTAAATTTGTAGTAACAATGCAATTTTACAAGAGATGGTAAAAGTGTACAAAGTTTCGGTTGACCAGGATGAATAAGTTCTGGAGATCTATTGAACAGCATGGTGACTGTTAATAAGAAAGTATTGTAGGCTTGAAAGTTGTTCAGAAAGTAGATCTTACCTGTTCTCACCTCAAAAAATGATAAATATGCGAGGTGATGAATATATTAACCAGCTGAGTTCATCATTTCACAATGTATACATATCCCAAAATATGTTGTACACTATAAATACATATAATTTTTATTTATCAATTCTACCTTAATAAAGCTGGGGTGGGGGGCCCGATATAACTTTGTGCTTAAATAATATAAATGGTTACTACTCAGTTCAATACTGACTTGAACTATAGCTATATAGGTATGTTCATAATCATATCCTTTGGAATACATTTAAATACAAACTAGATACAAATAAAAATTTCGTTTTATTTCTGAAGTGTTACTTCCCTAATATTTTACTTTTCTTAGGCTAAAGATGGTTTCTCTGGGTTGAATGTCGTGAGATTACCAACCTGTTGTTTTAATTTTATGACAACACAACAACCTGAAAAAAGTCTAAGGATTTTGGAATTATTTGAGAACAGTATTAACTGTTCTAGACAGGTTATGCATTGTGGTCATGAAAAAGAGGGGGAAAAGATCTTTTTTTTTTTTTGAGACAGAGCCTCAAGCTGTCCCCCTGGGTAGAGTGCTGTGGCATCACAGCTCACAGCAACCTCCAACTCCTGGGCTCAAGCGAGTCTCCTGCCTCAGCCTCCCAAGTAGCTGGGACCACAGGAGCCCACCACAATGCCAGGCTA
>CAUYQV010000043.1:0-12387 GCA_963574575.1 Galagoides demidoff
AGCGCCAGCCCCACCAACAAGGTGGGTTCCCCCCGTCAGGTTCCAGAAGATGATGACTAAACTGCATTTGAATAAATGTAGATTGTTGTATTATACTTAATAAAAATAAGACATCCCCTGAAAATAAGCCCTAGTGTGTCTTCTCGAGAAAAAATAAATATAAGACAGTGTCTTATTTTCGGGGAAACACGGTATGTACTGAACTCTATAATAGGCCCTGGGAATAAAACACTATACCACACAACACAGTCCTGCCCTCACAGAGCTATGTCTGCTGTGGACTGAACTATCTCCCCCCAGAATTCATATATTAAACCCTTAATCCCCAACATGACTTTATTTGAGAAAAGGATCTTTAGGAAGTAATTATGGTTAAACGAGATTACATGGGTGAGGCTTTAATCCAACAGAATGGGTGGGCTTAGAAGAAGACAGAGAAGGGATCTATCCCTCCACCCCTGGGCACATGTACCTAGGAAAGGCCGTGTGAACGCAAAGCAAGAAAGTCACTGATGGGACCTTGGACTTAGACTTCCAGCCTCCAGGATTATGAGAAAATTTTGTAGTTTAAGCCACTCAGCCTGTGGTATTTGGTTATAACTGCCAGAGCAGACCAACATATAATGCAAAGAGAGAAGACAGACAATTCTTTATTTACAACTGATGTAAAAGCTATGAGAGAAAAGTACAGGGCTTAATGAAAGTATGTTCTAGGGCTCGGTGGCTGTAGCACAGGGGTTATGGCACCGGCCTCATGCACCAAGGCTGGTGGGTTCAAACCTGGCCGGGCCAGCTAAATAACAGTGACAACTGCAACAAAAAAATAGCCAGGTATTGTGGCGGGCACCTGTAGTCCCAACTACCCAAGAAGCTGAGGCAAGAGGATTGCCTAAGGCCAAGAGTTGGAGGTTGCTGTGAGTTGTGACGCCACAGCACTCTACCAGGGGCAACATAGTGAGACTCTGTCTCAAAAAAAAGAAAGTATGTTCTGGGAAACCCTCTTAGTCTGTGGACAGCAACATACGTGCATGGTCAGAAAAGCCTTTCACAGGGCACAAAGACAAAAGCTGACACTTGAAAGATAAGCAGGAATGAGACTGATATAGATAGGGAAAGAACATTTCAGGCACAGAAAAAATACCGCACAAAATATGGGAGAAAGAGATAGGAATCAGATTGTGCAGATTATCAGGTCTAATAATCAAGTCGATATTTAAATTTTTTTTTTTCTGGTTATTGCATGACAGGTGAACAGACCAGGCATGAGCCATCTGGACAAAGAAATACCAGCCAGGTGGGCAGCGCCTGTGGTTCAGTGGGTAGGGCACCAATCCCATATACCAAGAGTGGCACTTTCAAACATGGCCCCCGCTAAACTGCAACAAAAAAATAGCCGGGCGCTGTGGCAGGCACCTATAGTCCCAGCTACTCAGGAGGCTGAGGCAAGGAAATGACCTAAAGCCCAGGAGTTGGAGGTTGCTGTGAGCTATGTGACACCATGGCACTCTACCAAGGGTGATAAACTGAGACTCTGTCTCTACAAAAAAAAAGAAAGAAAGAAAGAAATACCAGCCAGGGGCGGTGCCTGTGATTCAAGGAGTAGGGCGCCGGCCCCATAAAACAGAGGTAGTGGGTTCAAACCTGGCCCCAGCCAAAAACTGCAAAAAAACCCAAATAAATAAAAATTAAAAAAAAGAAGAAATACCAGCCAATTAGATTATAGCAGTAGCACAGGCAGATTATAAAGGCTGGCACTATATAGACATACCAGTGGTAAAAGGAAAAAAAAAGCAAAGTAATTAAGAGATATCTGCGGCCGGGTGCAGTGGCTCACGCCTGTAATCTCAACACTTCAGGAGGCTGAGATGGGGCAGACTGCTTGAGCTCAGGAGTTTAAGACCAGCCTGAGCAACAGGGAGCCTGTCTCTAAAAATAGTTGGGTGTTATGGCAGGCACTTGTAGTCCCAGCTACTTGGGAGGCTGAAACCAAAGAATCCTTGAGCCCAGGAGTTTGAGATTGCTATAAGTTATGCCACCACAGCATTCTACCAAGAGCAACATAGTGAGACTTTCACACACAAAAAAAGAGATATCTGAAAGGAATACCACATAAGACTTATGCGTGTGAGAAAAAGCAAGACAATAAGTGTTCTATCCTGAGAAAGTGTTACCATTTAATAAGCTAGAAAATAAGAGTGGGGCTGGTGTTTGAGACAGAGAATGGCTTTAGTTTCATAGATGCTGAAGAGGTTATCTGATGCCCAAGTAAATTACAGTGAGAGGTCTAACGTAACAAATGTAGGAATAATGGACATAACAATAGCTACTCTCAAAAAAAAAAAAACAAAAAACAGGGTAGCGCCTGTGGCTCGAGGAGTAGGGCACCGGCCCCATATGCCAGAGGTGGTGGGTTCAAACCCGGCCCCTGGCCAAAAACTGAAAAGAAAAAATTAAAAAAAAAAAAAACAATAGCTACTCTCATTCTAACAGTAACAAAAATGAGCTCTTAGAATTTTCAGTTCCTTTGTCCACACATTTACAGCTCACCAACCACCATGTCCATTCTTTAACAGCAAAATGGTTTCTGTAGGGAAATTAGTCATCATTATGGCTTTATCCCGACCAACTTCTGTCAAGCCCTGCCTTCCCACAAAACACAAAGAGAACCTATGTGAAATTATTTGCTATGTAAGACCAATTTTTAAAACACAGGCTCTTAAATGTAAAACAAAGCTATTACTTCAGGATCCTTAAAGGTACCAAAATTTCTGATTTTCAAAGTCCCACAGAAAAACTAAACCCCCCTACATCAGGCACCAATGATACTTCACAAAGGGTTTACTATGTGAATGAAGCAGGTGGTGTCTCTTTTTAGCACATTCTCCAGAAGCACTGATCCAGTATCAAGTTGCATCAGAGTGGAAAAGTACATAATGACCCTGTGTCAGTTTCAGCAGGGCAGAGCTTGACACGTCACATCCTAGAGCCCCAAGTACTCCTCCCTGCCCACTGCCTATTCTGTGCATACCAGACATTTACTTTCATCCAATATCTGATATTAGAGTCCACTCTCCAAATGAGTAAACTGACAACACAAAAAGATAACTATTCCCAAGGGCTCTAAGAATAAAGACCCATGATACCAACACACACCCACCCCATGATGGGTACCTCTTCACTCCCAGTCCATTCTTTACTGCAACTAACTATTCATAGCCTCTAAGAAATAAAGCAAGACATTTCATGAAATATGAAGAAAATTTCCTGGTATTCTAATGGGCATGAGAAACACTTGACTTTCAAGTGTTAATTAGAGACACAAAAACTATTTACATCAAGCTCACAATGTTGGCCCTAGTATTGGTGCTAAACTTCACAATCAAAAGAAACAATCCTATGTGAAAAGAAAATTTCCAGAAAGAGGCCCCTACCACAGGAATACGGGGAAGAAAAGCTATTCTGAACTGCTTAAATTACAAAAAACCAAAATACTAGTAAACAAACACAAATAACTTTAAAACTTCAAAATCTTTTTTCCACAGATATGTATACTTTGACTATGGTTATCTAATCCGTGAAGTCTAATATTAAACTAGGTTTTTAAATGCATTTTTTAAAATACCCATAACTATGTGTTTAGATATAAAATTAGTTTTTTAAAAATGAAAATGACTTAATTTCCAGAAGTGGCATCTAAAATAAACGGTATGTGACAGACCAAAAGAACTTACTTATCCAACTTGCCCCAAAAGCTCTTATTGTGGCAGGCACAGATGATTTACTCCCCATATTAGAATTCAGTAGCTCTCTTCTCTAATCTGACCAAGTCACTATACAGATATCAAAAGCACTCATTATAGACTTCTATTCTCTACTCAAATCAATACCTTAGTGAAAAAATTAATTCCTAGATAATTTAAAATTCAAAATTGCAACCTTTATGCTACAAAAACATACATCCTCATTATCTCTTATCTGGCTTTTTTTCTTCATAGCACTCAGTACAATATGATATATTATATGTGTTTTTGTTTGTCTCTATCAAATGGAATGGAAACTCCAGGAGAACAGATATTTTCCTTTATTCCCTTTTGTTCTGCCAGTATCTAGAATACTTACAACACATAACTGAAACTGAATAAATACTGTATGATGGATGCAGGGATGGATGGATTGATTTGAGCAAATGAAAAAGTTAATGGAGGCAAAAACGCAAAATACGATAAATTACTTTACCACAAAACACTTAGCAGGTGGTAGTGCCAAGACTCAAACTCAGGTCTGCCTGACTCTCAAGCCCATGTCCTCATTTCTATGCTACACATACACCTACCAATTTGGAGACACTGGAGGAATTACTTACTGAGTAAAAGAATGTATATTTTGTATAATGCCAAAACATCACAAACATCTAGAAATCTACGTATGAGTTCTTGTCCATTTTGATGCAACTACCATATTACATGGAAAAGCAGAATGGCAGCTCTAAAATTACTAATTTTTATTTATTTTATATCACTCAGCTACTTTCAAAATTATGCTAAGTCAAACAACTGAAACTGACTCTTGAAGGACAAGAATACCAAACTAGCTGCAAGCTCCAAATTTCTCTGTGCCTTTGTACCTGGAATGGACATGCCACAGGATCTACTCTTGCAAGAGCCATTCTGAGAAAGAGGCAAACAAGGGCACAAATATACACCACTCTCTTTCTGCCCAAGACTTGGAGGACGATTCTAAAGCCTTTTTAAACTTTCCAAACTAGGCTACGAGGACAAGAAACAATAGGGCAAATGGTAAGTTATTCACTTTATTAACATCGGCTTCTCCACACTTACTACAAACTCTGTATTAATTAAAGTTATTCAAATATATGTTTTGTGGTCCTTACTTTTCTGGCCTCTTTACTGCAAATGCTAAGAAGCACTCTGCCTTCTACTACACACTCATGCAAATACTTGCCCTGCTCTGTGTAGAAGCTTCAATTATTTGGGAAGATGACTATGCGTGGAGATCAAGTAGCCAATCCCCTCATTTTACAAGTATGGCAATTTAGGTCTAAAAATGGTAGTCCCTGTTTAAAGCCATACAGCCTATGAGTGGCAAAGCCTAGATAAGTATCCATGTCTCCTTGCTTCCTTATAGACCAAAACTTTTTCTACTCCTCCAATATTAGAGATAAGAAAATATATTGTTTATATTGAATAACTGAAGAACTTCTGGCTTAAGCATAAACTCTCCAAAATAAAGGAATTTATCTAATTAAATCTTATAAACTGAGAGCATAGATCAGTGCCCAGTATATAGCAGGCACTGGTATATACTTACTGAATGATCAATTGTTTAAGTTATTTTATCAAAAAGAAAGGAAAAGCCTATTTTTAACCCTTATTAACTAAAAATTTTCAAAGCAATAAGAGGAAGCCTCACTTTAGATATCACTAAAATGACCCAAAAAAATTCTTCTGGTATCAAATAACACTAAAGACGTTTCTCCTCCTCCTCCCCAGCAACTCCATTCATTAGAGGCACATGTTTCTGAAAGAAGCTAACTGCCTTGGGCCTTAATTTATTTCGCTTAAGCTTAAGAAAATGAGATCTCTGAGAACTTCCAAATAGAGGGAACCAAAAGAAAGGAGAAAAAAAAACCCCACCAAAAGTAACAAGAGGAAACAACCAAGTAAAAATATTTGCTGAATATGATGCTGAAAAACCACTCCCTTTCAGTTATGTATGTAGTACACACTACTACAAGTATCCCCCCTAATATGAGTCCTGCTAGTGCCCTTGCATGCATGGTTTATGGAAAGCTCAAGACATTTGTGAAGCTAGACTTGAGATCCAATGTTGTAAGTAAACATAAAGTAAAAAAAAAAAAAAAAAAAAAGGCTCTTAAGTAATAGTATTTATCCAAATTTAACCCAGTATATTTACAAAATTCTAAAAACAATACCTCCTAAAATCAAAATGTAATTAAACACTATAAGTGATCTTTCTAATAGATTTAATAAGAAGGAAAAGGCAAGTATAATGATCTTCATTTTATAGATAAGGCAATTGAGTTTAAGCAGATGAAGCGATTTGCCTAGGTTTATAAAGCTAGTTAAATGACATGGTCCAAAATAAACCTTAGGAGTTTTCTGATTCACAACTTAAGTCTCTTCTACATCAAACAAAAAACAGCTTGATAAAAACCTCAAAAGACAATTTAACTACAGCATTTTCACAAAACAAAATCCTAAAACAGAAAGTAGCTAAAAGAATTACTGCGTATTTCACACACTTTAAAAATGCACATAATGTATACAAAGACTATATTTAATAAATAAATGTGTCCTCCTCCTTAACTGCATCTCATGTTTCTCTAATGAAAAGTTTTAAAACCATTATTTTGTCAAAGTTCTATGTCCTTAGTGTTCCCCAAATTTGGCTTTATTAATAAATCACAGTAAATATAGGTGTGATGTAGGTGCATAAAATACAAGTTCTTAGGCTTCAACACAGTGATTCTAATTCACTAAGTTCACATTCTGCATTTTAACAAGCATTCCAGATGACTGAACAGCCAAATTTCCAGTATCACCCCGAAAAAGTCTTAAGAGAAAAAGCAGTCCAAGGAAATACAAGAAATTATATTCTTATAAGGGACAAAGACTAATAATCTCCCCTTACCCTGGAGCCAGGGGATTGGGGGGGGGGGGGTCGCGTGTAAACTCACCAGATTGGGGACCTATTTCATTCAAGTCTCAAAACTTAGCTGCCCTTGGCAAAACTTGTCAGAAAAGTTGGTCTCCCCTTAGTATCGTGTTATGAAATAGATACAGAGTTTCAATTTGCACATTCTTATCTTCTTAGCCTTAGTCTATTAAAACTCAGTAAATCCCTAAAATGCAAGTATAAGATTGTGATAAATATGTAAGTGGCAGATTTTAAAATATGCTAGGCAAAAACTGAGTTAAGGAAGGGGATGTGGAGCAGGGAGGTACAGGGAAGGAAGATCTGACCTACTGGGATAAGTCAACTGACCCAGCGGCTTCCCTGGCACAGAACAGGACTGCACAGAAAAAGAACTCTTGAATGGCATTCTTTCAAGTGATACTGAAAACAGTTCCGAAGAGATTCCTACATAGAAGATCATAATCATAATCATAATCATAATGGTAATAACTGTCTACTTACAAACTGCCTCTTCTTGGAAGGCTCAACTCTTTCTGAAAAACAAAACACACACAAGTTAGACATAATCCATCTAAGTTCTGTTTGCCTAAATGTCCTAGAAGAGTTACAGAAATTATCCTAATAATGGCAATATCCTAAATGATAGTCTTAGGTGGCACTGGTAGCTCAGTGGGTAGGGCACTGGCCACATACACCAAGGCTGGCAGGTTGGAACCGGCCCAAGCCAGCTAAAACAATGACAACTGCAACAAAAACGAAACAAAATAGCTGGGCATTGTGGCGGGTGCCTGCCGTCCTTGGGAGGCTGAGGCAAGAGAATCACTTAAGCCCAAGAGTTTGAGGTTGCTGTGAGCTGTGATGCCACAATACTCTACCCAGGGCAACATAGTAAGACTCTGTTTCAAAAAAAATAAAAATAAAAATAAATAAATTATAGTCTTCTCTTTGTTTCTTAAATTTTAGTTAAATGAAGAGCAGTGAAGTTAACTATCACCTTTTATTTTTCCTTCCTACAAGGAATGTCTCAAAGATTATTTCAATACTTTTCCCACTAGATGGAACCATCTCCCCGGTATAGATTCCAGGTACTCTGAACCAGCTGTTAACTACTGATGAATTATAAAGGATTCACATTATTAGTGGCAGGGACAGAAAAGGAATGAAATGGGAAATTGGGGGGTAGGGCAGGGGAGGTAATTAGAAAATATTTTAGACAAAGAAGTGTAGAACATTAAGAAGTACAGAAAGTGATATAAAAAGATAACACACACCACTGGCATCAGAAGTAACCTTTACAATAACAGTTGGGGTTCCCATAACTTGCTTTCCAAATAGCTAGTCCCACCTCCCGCCAGTCCTCATTTAACAACAATTCTCTCTCTTTTCTTTTTATTTAAAGGGAAAGTCTCATTTACCAACCTCCATAGAATGCCTGGCCTCATAGCTCACAGCAACCTCAAACTCTTAGGCTCAAGCAATCCTCTTGCCTCAGTCTCCTGAGTAGTTGGGACTACAAATGCCCACCACAATGCCTGGCTATTTTTAGAGATAGGGTCTTGCTCTTGCTCAGGCTGGTCTGGAACTCCTAAACACAAGCAATCTACCTGCCTCACCCTCCCAGAATGCTGGGATTACAGATGTGAGCCAGTTCACCCAGCGTAAAGGAGTTATTTTTTAAAACATGTTGGGTTTTAGTACAGCAATCTAGGCCACCAGGGTAGTTCTCTTACTTGGGTGGCCTCCCGACAGTCTCATAGCAGTACCCTCTACATGCTTCTACCCTCGGCTCTCTATAGTCTATCTCTTTTTTTGTGTGGAGACAGAGTCTCACTCTGTCATCCTGGGTAGAATGGCATGGCATCATAGCTCACAGCAACCTCAAACTCTTGGGCTTAAGCGATTCTCTTGCATTAGCCTCCCAAGTAGCTGAGACTACAGATGCCCGCCACAAAGCCTGACTTTTTTTTTTTAAGAGACAAGGTTTGGCTCTGGTTCAGGCTGGTCTCGAACTCCTGAGCTCAGGGCAATCCACCCACCTCGGCCTCCCAGAGTGCTAGGATTACAGGTGTGAGCCATGGCACCCAGCCATATTTTTCACAATAAGTTTAATAATATACCTGGAACTTATTTTTGTGTATGAAGGGAGATAAAAATCTCATTATATTTATTTTTATATGGATGATCAATTATCTCAGCAACATTTAGTAACAGATATGCAGCATCAGTCCTGTCAAATTGTTTCCATATGCGCTGGAGCCCCTTTGCTGCCTCTGAACTCTGTTCCACTGTGTTTTCAGTCCCTGTGGCTATCCTACATAGTTTAATTGCTATAGCTTGCCAATAAATCTTGGTATTTGTAAGGCAACTCTATATACATTGTTATTATTCTTCAAAACCATGGGAGCTACTCTTAGGGCTTTCCACTACTATATAAATGTTAGAATCAATTTGTAGACACAAACTTAGATTTGTATCAATCTTAATCTATAGATGATCTGGGAGAACTGACTTATTTACAAAACTGAGAACTCCTAGCCAAGACTATGCTACATCTCTCCATTATTTAGGTCTTCTTTAATATGTTTTAATAAACTTTTATACTTTTCCACATAAAGGTCATATGAATATTTTGTCAAATTTATTTCTAGGTAGCTTATATTTGCTTGTTGTGATTACAGCGTATTTTTAAAAAATCACATTTATGAGGCCAGATATGGTGGCTCACGCCTATAATCCTAGCACTCTGACGACTGAGGAAGGTTGATAACCTGAGCTCAGGAATTCAAGACCAGCCTCAACAAGAGCCAGACCCCGTCTCTACTAAAAACAGAAAAAAATGGGCAGCGCCTGTGGCTCAAAGGAGTAAGGCGCTGGCCCCATATGCCAGAAGTGGCAGGTTCAAACCCAGCCCTGGGCAAAAACCGCAAAAAAAAAAAAAAAAAAAAATTGGCTGGGCATTGTGGTGGGCACCTGTAGTCCCAGCTACCTGGGGAGGCTAAGGCAGGAGAATCTCCTGAACCCAAGAGTTTAGGCTGCTTTGAGCTATGACGCCATGGCACTCTACCCAGGGCAAGCAGAGTGAGACACTGTCACAAAAAATAAATAAATAAATAAAAATCACATTTATCAGCTCGATGCCTATAGCTCAGGTGGCTAGGGGGCCAGCCACATACACCAGAGCTGGCAGGTTCGAATCCAGCCTGGGCCAAAAAATAGCTATGCATTGTGGTGGGCGCCTGTAGTCACAGCTACTTATTAGGAGACTAAGGCAAGAGAGTCACTTGGGCCCAGGAGTTTGAGGTTGCTGTGAGCTGTGATGCCACAGCACTCTACCCAGCTTGAGACTCTGTCTCCCCCCCCCGCAAAAAAATTCACATTTATCAACAATTCAATTTCATTATACCAGTAATACCATTTTACTCCTAAAATGATATAAAATTTTTAAACTGAAAAGTTTAAAAATGTATACAGTGAACAACCATATACCTACAGCACAGATTATATAATTAACATTTTGCTTTATTTGCTTCATAATATATTTAGCCATCTATCCATTTTTAATGCATACCAAAGTAGACTGCACATATCAGTGCATACTTCAACAAGTACATTATTAACCAAAATTCATTATTTGTTTACAATTCTTTCATGTGGTTTTTTAAAGTAAATTTACAAATACTGAATTGCACAAAAATCTTCAGTACACCAAGTGGTAAGTCTGATAAACACATATACTCAGGTAACTCAAATTTCCATCAAAATACTGAACATGTCCATCAATCCAAAAAGTTTTATCATGTCCTTTCTTGGTAAATACTCAACAAACTACTATCCTTCTAACCCAATCAAATATTATCATTTTTTTAATAACAGAAAAAAATTTTACTCTTCCTGCTCCCAAACTTTATAAGATTAGAACCATACAAGAAAATATGGACTTTTTTATAGACAGACTCAGCATAGTGTTTCCAAGATTCACTCATGTTGCTGCAGATAACAGTAGCATCTCCAACTAATGGACATTTGGGTTACTACCAATTTGGGGCTATTAATATTACCGTATGAGTCTTTCAATAAATTATGTTTCTAAAAAAAAAATTATGTTTCTTTTTTCTTGAGTAAATACCTAAGAGTGTGAAAATTACTCAGCTATAGGGTAGATACGTGTTTTTTTTTGTTTTTTGAGACAGAGTCTCACTCAGTTGCACTTGGTAGAGTTCATGGTGTCACAGCTCACAGCAACCTCAAACTCTTGGGCTCAAGTGATTCTCTTGCTTCAGCCTCCCAAGTAGCTGGGACTACAGGTGCCCACCTCAGCACCTAGAGGTCTCGCTCTGGCTCAGACTGGTCTCGAACCTGTGAGCTCATGCAATCCACCCACCTCAGCCTCCCAGAGTGCTAGGATTACAGGTGTGAGCCACCACGCCTGGCCCACCCAACCTTTTTTAAAAGTGGCTTTACCTTGACGCTACCCTTAACAATGTATGAGAGTTTCAGTTGCCCTACAGCTAGCTAATATATGTTATACTCACATTATTAATATAGGAAAGGTTTACTAATTACTCTACATTTATGCCAATGCATGCTGTTTTTATTATTTCAGCCGTTTTAGTGTGTAATAGCATCTAATTGTGGCTCTGATTTATACTCTCCTGATAACTAATGATATTCAATGTCTTTTCATGTGCTTTTCTTAACCACCAGTATATATTCCTTTGCATAATTTTTTAAAAACTGGGTCTTTATTATTATTGAATTGTAATTGTTCATATTTTCTAAATACAAGTCCTTTGTCATACATGTCTTATAAATACTTTCTCCCAGTCTGTAATTTGCCTTCTGAAGTTATCAGTGGTGCCATTTGATAAGCTAAAGTTTTAAATTTTGACAAACATCAATTTGCAAACTTTTTTAAAGGTTAATGCTTTTAGTATCTTGTCTAAGAAACCCTTTGCCCAATCCAACAACACAAAAATATTTTTCTATATTTTATTTCTAGCTTTATACTTTTCATTTTTTGCTTAATTCTATGATACAATTCAAACTAATTTTAGAGTAATATATCAGGTGAAGTTAAGGTTCACTTTTTTTCCACACGTTTAGCCACTTATTTCAGCAACATTTATTAAAAACACTATCCTGGCTTGGCGCCTGTGGCTCAAGTGGTTAAGGCACCAGCCACATACACCTAAGGTGATGGGTTCAAATCCAGCCCGGGCCCACCAAACAACAATGACGGCTGCAACCAAAAAATAGCCTGGAGTTGTGGCAGGCGCCTGTGGTCCCAGCTACTTGGGAGGCTGAGGGAGGAGACTCACTTGAGCCCAGGAGTTGGACGTTGCTATGAGCTGTGATGACACAGCACTCTACCCAGGGGGACAGCTTGAGGCTCTGTCTCAAAAAAAAAAAAAAAAGAAAAGAAAAGAAAAGAAAACACTCTTTTCCCTAAGAGATTTTTTTAAACCTTTCTTAAAAACTGCATTATAGGCTCGGCGCCTGCGGCTCAATCGGCTAAGAAACCAGTCACGTACACCTAAGGTGGCAGGTTTGAATCCCCAGCCCAGGCCCAACAACAATGATGGCTACAACCAAAAAATGGCCGGGCGTTGTGGCGGGCGCCTGTGGTCCCAGCTACTTGGGAGGCAGAGGCAGGAGACTCGCTTGAGCCCAGGAGTTGGAGGTTGCTAAGAGCTGTGATGCCATGGCACT
>CAUYQV010000048.1:0-12118 GCA_963574575.1 Galagoides demidoff
GCGGGCGCCTGTGGTCCCAGCTACTTGGGAGGCGGAGGCAGGAGACTCGCTTGAGCCCAGGAGTTGGAGGTTGCTATGAGCTGTGATGCCATGGCACTCTACCCAGGGGGACAGCTTGAGGCTCTGTCTCAAAAAAAAAAGACTTCAGCAAGCTATGATCATGCCACTGCCCTCCCGCCTGGATGACAGAACAAGACCCTGCCCTTCAAACATTAATTAACTAATTAACTTGATGTAATAAGAATTTAGGGAGAAATTTATAGCACTAAATATCTACAGAGCAGAAAAGGTCTAAATCAGTGATCTCCGCTTCCACCTTAATGTACTAGAAAAAGATGAGCAAATTCTACCTAAGATAAGCCAGTGAAAAGAAACTATTAAGGCAGAAGTGAATGACAGGGGAAAAAATAGAGAAAAATCTGTGAAACCTAAAGCTGATCCCTTGATACAGTCATTAAAAGTATTGATAAAGCTCCAGCCAGATTGATCAGGAACAAAAGAACAAAGGCCAGTCGTCAATGCTAGGATGAGACGGGTGACAACACTGGACATTCAGGGCATATTAAGAGCATTGTAGGGGGATCCGAGGAGTGACTGATGCCAGGGTTCACTCAGAATGAAACAGAGAACAATCAGAGCTGCCAACCACTCACCAAAGAAGTACAGAGGGAACAAGGACCTCGTGGAGCTTAGAAAGAGAGAGCCAGTGCGTGGGCAAACACTCAGGCGTAACCCCATCATTTTAGTGGCTGGAATATCCTGGAAAGGGTGATACTGAGGGGAGAGGGGTGGGCAGGAGAGAGAACACACAGCCCTCTAGACTGGAGGCTACACGAGAGACTTGGGTGTAATTCCCAATGCAGTCAGAAGCCTATGGAGATTTTTGATCAGGGGACTCATCATCTGTACAGTGAATTCATAGAGTCTGGAAGTGGAGTGGAGAATGGACCAGAATAAGGCAGGGGCAGAGCAGAGAGACCAGTCAGTGGCCACGATGGTCGTCCTGTAAGAGATGGTGGCAGTTGGCTCAGATGCCGGCGGGAGGGGGTGAGGGTGAGCTCAAGATATATTTTGGAGGTTGGAGCCAGTAAGACTTGTTGATGGGCTGAATAAGGAGGCTTGAAAATCAAGAGGCACCTGGATGACTCCCAAAGTTTTATTCCAAGCCACTGGGCGATGGTGGTACCATTTGCTGACACAGAGAAAACCAGCAGGAAATTCCATCAACACAAAGAATGGGACTTGAAGAACCTCTTGATCCCTGGAATTGCCAAAAGCTTAGTAAACCATCTACAAATTAGGTTTCCAGAAACAAATGCTGCCGGCTGAGTTAATTAACAGGAATTTCACTGTGTGAGCAGCTTGTTCTCAGAGTTACAAATGATGCCCTTTGAACTGGAACTCACAGCGGAATCACTGAGTATTCAGCCCACGGGCTGGGAGCCGAAACTTCATCGATTGCCCGTGGAACTGGAAGGAATTCCTGGTAGAAACACAAGTGGCTTCCAGCCAAGTGATTGTCTCAGAGCTGATCACTCAGATGCTCTTTCTGGAATCCATTAAAGAAGGTCTGAGTGTCCTGTCTGATGTGGTGACATCCAACAGTGGTGTCACTGAAATTAGAAATGGACATCTCACAGAGCCATCGTCCTCATCACTGACCATCAAATATTTCACTGGAAAGAACTGGGGACTTCGGAAATGTGGGTTTTCAGGTCAGTTCAGCTCCTGCCTGGCTGGGTCTCATATATAAATTCTCTCTGGACTAGAGAATTTGAAATGATCATTCCAATCATTGACTTGTTTTTAACCAAAAAATTAACCCCCCATCATAGCAAGGAGTTTTTAAAAACCATTATTTCTTATAGTGATTGTTTTTCGAAGTTCAGAGATTTCACACTGGATTTTTCAGTATTCTCCTAAATATAGGTAAAAAAGGGGTCTTAGCACTTCAAAGAGCCCAGAATGCAGAGCATGTTCTCACTGTAAAGTGTGAGTCCCTCTGCAGCAGCGAGTCATCCTTCTGCACATATGTGGACATCGACCAGATGTGTGTAATGATGATTCTCTAATATCACTGACCATCATAGGGGAGTGCTGAGATCTTGGTTTTTCCCTATGTTGTTTAAAACTTCTATAATGAGCATGCAACATTTTAAATCAAAACCATAAGGCATGTTTAAGATTTTGGCCGGGGGGAGGGACCTCCTTCTAGGCTGACAGGTGCCAGGTGCTGTGCTAAGCACAAGGTGAGACTGCAGGAGGGAACCTTCATTTGCTGACACTCGGGGGAAACCGGGAATCCCTGGAAACCTAAGGTAGTGAGGAAGCAGGGAGTTAACTGGAAAGAGGAAGGGGCGAAGGGGCAGGTGTTCTGGGAACCTCCTGGAGGGAAGGGAGAATGCAGGACAGGTGTAGCCCCAGTCTGGTCTAACGGCACCATCTAGTGGGTGCACCAAGAACTGTCACCCATGACTCCCCTCTGAAAAGAAGTGAAGCTTTTCAAAAACTCCATCCCGGCTCTTTGCAGAATTCAAGCCATGTAGGAGAAATGTTTAAGAACATTTTCTTGCTATCTTTCTTGGGCTAGGCTGATACACAGCCAATGTGCCCTGGGAAGGCAGAGGCTGTGATAATTATTTACAAGCTGCATCTATTCTGACTGGCCAGTGGCCACCCCTGTTATTAAATATGCCAGATTTCACCATTGTTCTTAAGAATTTCCCCTTTAAGCAAAAATGAGAAAGAAACCATTAACATTTATTATATCCTTAGCATGTGACAAGAATGGTACATGTACTGCTTCGATAACTTGGTGTCAGGTTCTTCAGGTAGGAACTGTATTGCCTTTTTTGCAGACAAGACACTAAGGTCAGGAAGTTTTATCGAGGTCCCATTTGACTTTTCGTAAGCATACACGTTTCCACACTTCTGCAGCTGTGGAGGAGGGGCTCCCCCTTTGGGGACAGTAAAGAGCCCAGCAAAGTGACTCCTGGGGAAGGACCGTGTTTTGTCACCTTGAAGGAGGATTGGAGGGGGCAACTTGATGTCAAAGTGCTCATGGACAACTTGCATATTCACAACTCCCAGTTGTCAAAAATAATGTAGTTCACCTGTCAAGAGTGAGTTTTCATTATGTAAAAAAAAAAAAAAACTTATTATCTGAGAACACAGCTTCCTGACTATTTTACCACTTTTAAAGGGGCGTAAAATGGGAACACATAAAATCCTTCCCACCATCACTTTCGGGTTTGTCATCCAGGGCTCACCCAACAAAGCAGGAGAATCCAGAGCAGAGGACTCCAATGGACATGACACACCACAGCTGTTTCTGCTAGCTGGGCTAGAAATATTAACGGTATTGACAGAGTCTTTAAACATTTTTCATGCTGCATCCCTCTCATTGAAGCACCTGGAATTCCACCACTTTCTTCCTCTGACTGACAACTACCAGTTTCTTTCCTGAGCTCACTCAGCTGGGTCTATTTTTCGCTTTCACCCTCAGAAATTATGTATCACTAAAAGGTTTCCCCAACTAGAGGCAGGTCAACTGAGCCAAACACCTTAATGGGCCTTTTCCCTTCTTTTCCACTTAGCTGACCCCAGTTCACTCTCTCCAAGACCAGCCCTGTTACATTGTTATGTTTTGGAATGTAAGTTTGGAAATGGCATAACATCTAAATCCAGCCATGGGGCTGCCGTGGTGATAGGTTTACTAAATAGCTCCACAGGCAGCACGTGCTACAACAACACTCAGCTTTTGAGTAGCTCACTTGCTGGGCTAGGAATCTACAAGGCTGGGGCCCACTCTGCGGCAAGTACATGCAGCCACCTTTACAGAGCACATGGCTTTCATCTTGCCCAACAAGCACAGTTATTTGTGGCCATTTGTAAAGTGTATTCACTGGACACAGGTTCCCCTTGACAATTTAAAATTGTTCCTTTCAGCTGTGAGCAGGGAGGATCAATCAGGCAAAACCATGTGTCTATAACTGAGGTTACAGCTATTGGCAAAAACACCTTATTCTTTCTGATACATAAAAGAACCTAAAAGACAGAACTGACTTTGGTTTATCCTGGACACCGCCAAATGTTCTGTGTGGTTCCAACAGCAATCATGCTGACAAACTGGGGGATGGGGGGTGGTCAGCAAAGCCCTTCTGCTTAGGCTTTGGAAGTCAGGGCTCCACAAAAATGACTTTCAAAGACAGTCAAAGCTGGGCGGCACCTGTGGCTCAGTGGGTAGGGTGCCAGCTCAATATACCGAGGGTGGTGGGTTTGAACCCAGCCCCAGCCAGTTAAAACAGCAGCAGTGACAACTGCAACAATAACAACAAAAGACAGTCGAAGCTCTTTCTGTCCTGATAAACAGAGTCTAGTCAACACTACTGAACATAACTACGTGTGGCTTAGTCTACGACTGAAGATATAACAGCCCATTAGAGTCACCATCCAGATCTTCAGCGCTCACTGTACAACTTGAAGGTCTAGTGACTGGGCCATCTCAGATCTAAGTTGGCATGTCCGTGGTGTACATGCAGCCCCTCTGCTTCCTCCATCTATAATGGGTTAGTGTCCCTCAAAAATCCATGCCCAGCCAGAACTTCAGAATGTGACCCTAATTGGAAATAAGATTTTACCCATGTAATTAGTTTAAATGAGGTTGTACTGGATTAAAGTGGGCACTAAAAGCAGTGAGTAGTGTCCTAAGGATAGGACACAGAGGCGCTCACATGACGACAGTGGCAGAGATCAGCACGATGTGGCCACAAGCCATGAACACTTGGAACCAGCAGACCCTGAAAGATGTGGGAAGGATCTTCCCTGGACGGTTCCAGAGAGAGCACCTCCCTGCCAACACCTGCAGACTTCCAGCCTCCAGAATGGTAAGAAATCTGCATTACCAGCTCTGTAGTTTGTTACTGCATTCCTAGGAAATTAACACAGCATCCCAAAACAGACACTGCTCACTGACCTGCATCCTTCCTCCTGCCTCCACCCAGGGCTCCAGTAGAACACCACGTGGTGTGTGACTTAAACTCCACTTCCCACCTCCCGCTTTACAGGATGCATCATAGGAAGGAAGGAGGAAATGGAAGCAACCTAAGCATTCATCGTAGGGAAATGGCAAAAACAAAAACACCAGCTACGGAGTAGCCCACTGCAGAATGCTATGCAGAAGTTTGTGAAAACAGCTCTATGCTTACGGACATAGAAAGCCTCTGAGAAACATTGTTGATGGCACAGAATACTATATCCAACATAATGCATTTTGTTTCAAAAACACACCCCCACACAAAGTAGTACCTTGTCTGTTCTTCAGCCCTATGTACGTGTGTGGATGTAGACACAGAAGAAGATAAAGTTCTAGACAAAAATAAATAAAATGACAAGCAACAGCTAATTTGGGGAAGGCATTTGGAATAGGGGCAGTTGGCTGGCACTTCAGCCTCATCTGTGATGGTTTAGGAAGATGGATCAAGTATTCTTTAGGTTGATTTTAAACAAGAAATAAAGGACAGGAAACAGACTCACAAGTTCTCAGAACTTTCTGAAGTACCCTCCTAATTAAGACCTCTTAAAGCTGACACAGACTCTGAGGGGCCCATGTAACATCCGCTGGACCTTCCTTGGGGTCAAACAGCCCCCCACCCAGGGCTGAGGGCTCTGCAGACAGAGGCCACCTCCCTCCAAATCTCAACAACAAGCAAAGCAAATGAGCCAAGGACAGACAGAGGTGGGGGCGGGGAGCAGAGACAGGCAGTTTAACAGGAAACAGGAGCTTAACAAGGTTCAGGTCCACTGGGTCCACTGTCGGTCTTTGGGGCCACCAGGCAGAGTCATTCTGAGAAAATTAAGGGTCTCCTGGGTACTTGGGGAGTTTCAACATGGCAAGCGAGGTAAATCACAGCTGCTGGCCCAGCAGCCTGGACATTTGGAGAAAGTGAGTGGATTATAGCCATGTGCCTTTAAACAGATAAAACAGCTTCACATGGCCTTGCCCTGGGGTAGTGGAAGATTCTGTCCCCTACCCTCCCATGGAAGCAAGCAATAGCTACCTCAGGTATTAGTAATTAAAGGGAAAGGGAACAGGCCTTTCCAAAGTGCAGTCCCTGCCTCCCAGGCTGGGATCCACTGTTTAGCACCCTGGGTGCCCCCACCACCCTTGCTTTCCAGGCACCTGCTGAGGTAACGTCTCTGCACAGCACACCTGTACCTTGTCCAATCTAGTGAACCCAGACTAATATTCGCACCAGAAATCACCTCTGTTCTCTGCCATATAGGCCACTGTTGTAAACTAACCACTGTCACTCCTACGTTTTGACAGCCAGTTTCATGGCAGGCTCTGTGTGAGTAATTCCCATACGTGACTTCCAATCTCCACAGTCCTGGGTTACTGTCACAGGTGGGGAAAAGGAGTCAGGGAACAGTTAAGTTGCTCGCAGAGTGTCATGTGGCTGCCAAGGGTCAGGAGCAGGATCTGTACTCTGTCCAGAGTCTGAGTCCCAACCTCTGTGCTGCCTTACATTGAGTGCCCCCCGGGCATCGGAGATTGCAATCAGCTCAAATGGATTCAAAACTCTGCTGTTTGACAAAAACAGACTATGGAGTTAGAGTTCTTGTTGAAGACAAGGAACGGTGGTAAGTCCTCGCCCATCCTGAGAGTAGCTGACGCCCTCTTGGTCCAAGTCCAAGATAGGCAGGGCACGGTCTTTCTCAAGGTTCACAGGGCCCAGGCCCCCTGGGGTGACAAGCTCCATTCCCTCCACAGCCCCAGAGGTGCAGCTGGGTGGTAGAGAGTGGATCTTTCTGCTCTTGGAACTATACATCCTCATCCAAGCTGGAGAACCCTCTCCCCACCCTCCAACCCCCACCAACTACAGTTGTCTCTGCTACCGACACCTCCGCCACCTCCGCCACCCCCGCCACCCCCAGAGACAGTAAAACCAACCCCTCCCTTCCTCCTTAACCTACTCAATGTGAAGACCTTGGAGATGAAGACCTTTATGACTAACCGCTTCCACTTAATGCATAGTAAATATATTGTCTCTTCCTTATGATCGTCTTAGGAACATTTTCTTTTCTCTAGCTTACTTTCTTGTAATACAGCATGCAATACACATAACATAAAAAACGGGTGTGAATCCACCATTCATGGTATTGGTAAGGCTTCCAGTCAGCAGTAGGCTGTCAATAGTTAAGCTGAGGGGCAGCCAAAAGTCACTCATGCCCTTCTGACCTGCAGGGGGTCAGTGCCTCCAACTTGGCATGGTTCAAAGGTCAACTGTATGTGTTTCTTGTGCTCATCAGCCCCCTCCCCTGGAATGCAAGCATGAGCCCTGAGACCCTTTCTGCTTCATTCATTGCCATTGACTAGAACAGAGTTTGGCACCAAACAGGCACACAAACACGGTTTGAAATAAAGGAGTATTTGTGCCCAGGCCTTGTTATAAGGTTTCAGGCCAATGTGGCTAAAAAGGAATCTAATTATCTCTTGCTCTAGCCTATGCTGAGCTCGTGTTCCCAGTTGCCTAGAAACTCACAAGTGTGTTCATTTTTTTTTTTTTTTGAGAGATAATGTGTTTTTTATCTGCATGTACAGAGCTGGGGCTTTTTAGTTTTAAGAACTGTAGTTGAAGGGTGGGCTGCAGCCCTGAGCTGCACGCCACCCACAGAAATAAATCTCTAAGCTCAAAGCTCAGTAATTGGACAGAAAACCTAAGAGAAGGGACACGGTGAAGGGAAGAAAGAAAACTCGTGCTTTCAAAGAAAAGAAACAGACATATTAGTTTGTATCTCCCAACCACAGGGAGGGCAAGTTTGTATCTCCCAACCATAGGGAGGGCAAGTTTGTATCTCCCAACCACAGGGAGGGCAGCAAAAAGACTGCAGATGCGGTAAAGACGATGCGGGGCTCATCAGTACCACTGGGTTGCAACACTCCTCTCCTTAGACAGCCCTTTTGAAGAAGGGGTTTTTGAAGTTTTTCACCATCTGTGCTGCTTAGCTGGAAATGGAAATATTAGACACAAATGGCCTCCAAGGAGTAGTGATTTCAACTCCAAAATTTCCATCCATTCCATTTTCTCTCTCCATTCACCAAAAAGTGATGGAGGTGGCACATAGTACATGCTCTGTAAATATCTGTTGCATAATGTTTGGATAGATGTATGGGAGGATGGAGGGGGGATGGAAGGAAGGAAGAATCAATGTGGTCAGAGTTCCATTTTTCTCCTGACTCTCCCAAACGGTCAGTAACAGACAATCCCCCACAGGCTCCCAGACCTTTTGTGATTCTCTCTCTCTCTTCACCCACTGTGTGCACCCCTATGTCCTCTGGCTGCATCTTCTCATCAAATAAGACTCCTTCTTCCCTCCAGTCAGAAAATCCATCACCTACCCTGGGGATGAACTTCTATTTGACCTTCTCAGAAAGTCTGGCAACTATACCTACATCTAGCTAGATGGCAGTGATGAAAATAATAACAGCTAAATATCATTGAATACACCCAATATGTCAGGCCGAGATGCAAACACTTTACTTGCAGTATCTCATTTAATCCTCACAAAACTCTAGCAAGCAGGCAATATGATTTTTGCATTTTACAGATGAGTAAATTGAGCTTCCAAACAGTTAACTGACTTTCCCAATGTCACGCAGCTAGTGAGCACTGGGGTGCAAATTTCAGAGTGGGCAGGTCAGAGAAGTCAAGGACCAGGAGATGGAGAGCACGTCCTGGGTTTTCTGGGTGAGCCCATGTCATCACGAGGGTCTTTAAAGGGAAGGGAAAGCAGGAGGGCCAGAGAAGTTGACGTGATGAGGGAAGCAGAGATGAGAGTGATGTGGAACCGTAAGCCAAGGAATGTCGGCCGCCTCCAGAAACCTGACAAGGCACAGCATGGATTCTCCCAGAGAGCCTCCAGAAGGGACCCAGCCCAGTGAACCTGCTTAGGACTTTTGACCTCCAGAAGTGTATAAGATAATAAGTTTGTGGGTTTTAAGTCATTACGTTTATGGGGATTTGTTAGAGCAGTCCTTACTTCATGCAGATTTAATCCAGGATTGGTTACCACTGATCTTTCCACATCTTCCTTTATAAGGAGAAGCAGAAAGAGGAGGAGGAAGAAGGGGAGGAGGCAGAGGCAACAGCTTCAGCACCCGTGGTGAGCTGAATAGCGCACAATGGTAAGGACTTTGAGTAAATATTATTACCCGACCTCCTGATCTGGGTTGAACTGGAATCAATGCAACCATCCTCACTCAGCACAGCACTGGGTCCTGATGTACATGCAGAGTGAGACAATAAAGAACAAGGGCTCCCCAGGAAACCATTCAGCAGTATCCACAAATGAAAAGGGATTTACACAACAGACCCCAAATGGTTTCCAAGGAGCCATTATGAACAACAGGTATATAAAATGCACTTTAAGTGCATTTTCCTTGTTTAAACAATGTGCATCAGGTACATGGGAAATAACACATTATACAATACTTCGCGTTTCTCTGAATATTAAAATAATTCAAAGGCAACTTCTTTATGACAGTCTTTCTGAAGCCCCCGATTTCTCACCATTGCAAGAGGGACGATGCCCACAAAGCTTGTCTGGCTGACGAAGATCTCGGAGACGACCAGCTCACTCATGGAGTCCTCAATGGGGTACTCGACTTGCCAGGTAATCTGCTGGGCCCCAGCCAGGCCACTGCTGTTATCAACTCCAAAGTCCACTTGCAAGATCTCATAGAAGGAGCCATTTGCTCTGGAAAATAAACATATGTGAAAGTTGAATTTAAACCCCAGAACTCAGCAGAAAGTCAAGAATGCAATAAATTGCCACATTCCTCTTTGTCACCCAAGAGAATTGTTACTGACTTCAACAAAGCACGTGACGATTTCTGTGGAGCACAGTTTCAAGGCTGCCCATGAACAGCCCACACCTCAGCATGGCTGGGGATCCCCCTCCAGCCCTCTGTGCTGTGGGGAGCAGGCTCTTCATCAAATGAGTCACTCGGACAGCCTTGCACCCCCAGCTCATCGTGCACAGCTCTCTCCCCTCCCTGACCCAGGCATTCACGTGCCCCGCCTGAGCTCCACACCTGGGAAATGCCCCCAAACCTTCACCATTAATTAGATGATTCACAAACTGGATCCTGGCTATTTCTGCTTCTGCTTTGCTGTGTATCTGTAGGTGAGTGGTTCAAACCCTGAACTTTAGAATATGGGAAGAACAGTGGAGACCTCACAGGCATGTGGAAGAACCAGGAGACCAAGAGTGAGAAAGGATTTGCACACCGCATGGTTTACTATGTAATCTGTGGGCTGCAGAAGAAGGTATTACACCTGATTCTTCATTTCATCAGCCTGAAATGGGATCAGATGTGGTGTAAGAAAATCCCATCCCACCTGCCTTAATTCATGGAGTGACAACCTGCATGTGTGTTTGTGGGAAGGGAAGGTTGGTGGTTCTGTATAAGTGAAAAGAAAAAGTGTTATTCTTAATATTTTATACACGGGGTAGGGGCTTGTCATCATTGACAGGGACTTGTAAATTTCAGCATCACATTGACAGGAAAGTTCGTGAACAGAGTTAAAACAGAAAGCTTCAGCACAGGATGTGACTGACTCCTGTTCTGTGAGCCTCTTTCTGTCACCTGAATCCGGCTCTACTCAGGTCCAAGGAGGGTGAGAGCAGAGCAACGGATCCGCAGACGCCCTAAGGCTGGAGTCACACACACCAGCTTGTCCCTTCTCTGCTGACGGGCCTGCCTGGACCAAAATGGGCTGAAAAGTCTCCTGCCTGACTCTGTGGGCCTGGGGATGGTCTGGGTTTGGAACCCCAACTCGCAACCTGTGAGAAAAGAGTTTGGGGGAAGAAAACAAAACAAGACAAAAGCGCCTGCTGCCTGCTGCCTGCTGTCTGGCCAGCGGAATTCTCCTACCATGGACAGCTCCCTGGACACGGCGCTGTAAGAACCAGGTCAGGAGGTACCAGGGGCACATTCACATACAGCAATGGCATTGACAAAACTAAATTGCCCTGACTTGCCTGGTAAATTCTATCCCAAATCAAACCACATTAAACTCCATGGAGAATTAGTCACGCCTAGCCTTTTTCCCACTTAGCTGAAATTTTAAGAAATTTCTGAATACTATACTGTTCCCAATGCAGTGGCCACCAGCCACAAATGGCTATTTACATCAAAATAGCTTAATTTTAAAATAAACCAAAATAAAGATTCATTTCCCCAATCACACTAGCCTCATTTCAAGTGCTTGGCAGCCAAACGTGGCTGTGGCTTCCATGTTGGACGGGGCCCGTAGAGACCAGTGACCTGCTCTAGCACCCCAGGCAGTCACTTGTGCCCCTCCAGCCTTCAGCCCCCTCACCTACAAAGTCACTGAATGACAAATATGCCTGTCTGCCCACTTTCTGTAGAATTATGAGGATGGGATGAGGTAATGGATGGGAACTCACTTCATGTGCTATCCAGGATTATAAATTCATACTGTGATGATATCAAAATCATTAGAGACACACAGCTCTGGAATAGTTCAGGGACTCCATGGCAAATGTGGCCAGGTGGGCCCAGATAAACCTAAGCTGGATGTGGGCACGGGGGAGCTATGCACCCTCAGACATCTATTGGGACAATTTGTTTTGCACAGGGGAGAAAATGTGTGTTAAGTATGGGTTCCTGGACGCATGAGAGGACTGCGAGTGGGCTAGGACCCTGTCCACCAGGACATCTTTCATGAAAAAGCAAAGAAAAGGAGATTAAGGGCTAAATTTTGAGTTGCCCAAGGGATTTTGGGAAGCCAGGAACTCAGGTGCTCAGTTCTTGGCTACAGCTATCCCCCCCCCATTTCCCATCCTCCACACCCAGCCTCATATCTCTTCCATAGTCATGAGAATTCCCCCACATTTCCCATCCTCTACACCCAGCCTCACATCTCTTCCACGGTCATGGGAGTCCCCGCGCCCCATTTCCCATCCTCCACACCCAGCCTCATATCTCTTCCATGGTCATGGGAATTCCCCCCCATGTCCTATCCTCCACACCCCGCCTCAGATCTCTGCCATGGTCCTGGGAAGTCCCCCCCGTGTGCGAGGCTCGGCG
>CAUYQV010000050.1:0-13321 GCA_963574575.1 Galagoides demidoff
TAGCCGGGTGTTGTGGCGGGCGCCCATGGTCCCAGCTACTTGGGAGGCTGGGGCAGGACACTCACTTGAGCCTAGGAGTTGGAGGTTGCTGTGAGCTGTGATGCCATAGCACTCTACCCAGGGGGATAGCTTGAGGCTCTGCTCAAAAAAAAAAGAAAAAAAAGTAAAGAGAACATTCATGATCTCTTAGTCAATGCCAAGTAGTCTAATATACTAATATATGTATCTTTGGGGTCCCTGAAGGAGAGAAGAAATAAGGAGATAATTATTTGAATAAATATTGCCAAAATATTTTTATATTTTTTCCTTTTCATATTATTCATTCATTCATTCATTTTTTAAATAAATAAATTCTTTGAGGGTACAAAGAATTAGGTTACACTGAGTGTGTTTGTTAGGTAAAGCCCCTCTTGTAATTGTGTCCCACCCTCAAGAGGTGTGCCGTACACTGTAAGCCTCCATCCACCTCCCTCCTCTCCTCTATCCCATCCCTTATTCCCCTACCTCCCACCTTGTATTAGATCCTCTGCTGCCTTCATAATAGAACTGAGTACATTGGATTCTTACTTCTCCATTCTTGTGATGCTTTACTAAGAAGAATGTGTTCCAACTTGACCAGGTTAATACAAAAGTTGTAAAGTCTCCAGCTCTTTTAATGGCTGAATTAGTATTCCATGGTATACATATACCACAACTTGTTAATCCATTGGTTGGTGGGCATTTAGGTTGTTTTCACTTTTTGGCTATTGTAAAATGAGCTGCAATAAACAGTTTGGTGCAAATGTCCTTATGATAAAATGATTTTTATTTTTTCTTCTGGGTAGATGCCTAGTAATGGAAATGCAGGATCAAATGGGAGGTCTAATTTGTGTTCTTTGAGAATTCACCATACTTCCTTCCAAAAATGTTGTATTAGTTTGCAGTTCCACCAGCAGTACAAAAGTGTTCCCTTCTCTTCAGATCCACACCAGCATCTGTAGCTTTAATACTTTGTGATGTGGGTCATTCTCACTGGGGTTAGGTGATATCTCAGGGTAGTTTTGATTTGCATTTCTCTGACAATCATGGATGATAAGTTGTTGAAGTTTTTGTTACCTATTTGTCGTTTGTTAGGCACTGAAACTTGACCAATACCTTTCGCCCCTTACAAAAATTAACTAAAAATGGATAAGAAACACAAAATGATAAAAATCTTAATGTGTGGAGAACACTTTTGATGCTGTTGGACTGGGGAAAGATTTTATCACAAAGACTTCAGTGGCCATGGCAACAACAACAAAAATTAACAAATGGGATTTAATTAAGCTGAAATTGTTTTTCATTTTTAAAAGTTGATTTGGAAGACAGATGCATTTGTCTTTCTTATTCTGAAAAGGTTCTCTTCATATCTGTTGATGGGATTATTTACTCTTTTTTTTTTTTGTGGATTAATTTGAGTTCTCTGTAGAGTCTAGTTATCAACCCTTTGTCAGATTCATACTGTGAAAATATCTTTTCCCATTCTGAAGGTTGTCTTTTTGCTTTACTTGTTGTGTCCTCACCTGTGCAGAAGCATTTCAGCATAATTTAAGTCCCATTTGTTATTTATTTGTTTATTTTTTTTTTTTTTTTGAGACAGATTCTCATTATGTTACCCTCAGTAGAGTGCTCTGGCATCACAGCTCACAGCAACCTCCAACTCTTAGGCTTACGTGATTCTCTTGCCTTAGCCTCCTAAGTAGCTGGGACCAGAGGTGCCTGCCACAATGCCCAGGTATTATTTTTGGTTATTGTAGCAGTTGTCATTGTTGTTTAGCTGGCCCAGGCTGGGTTTGAACCTACCAGCCTCAGTGCATGTGGCTGGCACTGTAACCACTGTGCTATGGGCACCGAGCTCATTTGTTAATTTTAGTAGTTGTGATGGCTACTGATGTCTTTGTGATAAAGTCTTTCCCCAGTCCAACAGCGTCAAGAGTGTTCTCCACACTTTCTTCTAAGATTTTTGTCATTTTGTGTCTTAGATTTAAGTGTCTTATCCATCTTTTGTCAATTTTTGTAAGGAGTGAAAGCTGTGGGTCCAGCTTCAGTCTTTTACATGTAGCTATCCAGTTCTCTCAGTACCATCTGTTGAAGAGGGTTTCTGTTCCCCAGTGTATGCTTCTGTTTGGTTTATCAAAGATCAGATGGCAACTAGAGACTGGTTCACCTCTTGGTTTTTCTATTCTGTTCCATATGTGTATGCCTCTATTTTTGTGCCAATACCATGCAGTTTTGATTACTGTGTAATACAGCCTGAAGTCTCATAGAATGTGATGCCTCCTACTTTGTTTTTATTACTAAGAATAGCCTTAGTTATATGTTTGGTTTTTTTCTGACTCCATACAAAATGAAGTACTATTTTTCCAGTTCTTTAAAATATGATGTTGGTATTTTAATGGGGGTTGCACTGAATCTGTAGATTTCTTTGAATAGAACACACATTTTGACAAGGTTGATTCTTCCCAGCCAAGAGTGTGGTTTGTTCTTCCATTCGTTAGCGTCTTTTGAAATTTCTTTTCTTAGGATTTCATAATTCTCTTTGAAAAGATCTTTCACCAGTTTTGTTAGGTATATTCCTCAGTATTTCATTTTCTTTGAAGCTACTGTGAAGGAAATTATGTCTTTGATTTGCTTCTCAACATGGCTGTTCTTGGTGTATACAAAGGCTACTGATTTGTGAACATTGATTTTGTACCCTGAGATTTTACTATATTTCCTGATTGCTTTCAGGAGCTTTGTGGTTGAGTCTCTGGGGTTTTCTAAATATAAGATCACATTATCCACAAACAGGGAGAGTTTGTGCTCCTCTGTCCCCATCTGGATGCTCTTTATATCCTATCCTTCTCTTGCCTGATTGCATTGGCTAGGACTTCCAGAATGGTGTTAACCAATAGTGGCAATAGTGGACATCCTGTTTGGTTCCAGTTCTAAGTGGAAAAGTGTTCAGTATTACTCCATTCAGTATGATGTTAGCTCTGGGTTTGTGATAGGTGGCTTCAATCAGCTTAAGAAATGTGCCACCTATGCCTATTTCTTAAGATTTCTTGTGAGAAGTGGATACTGAATTTTATAAAATGCTTTTTCTACATCTATTCAGAGAATCATATAGTCTTTTTTTTGCTTCTATTAATATGATGTATTACATTTATGGATTTGTGTATATTAAACCAGCCTTGCATCCCTTGGATAAAGTCTACTTCATCATCATCTATATATTTTTTAATGCACAGCTACAATCTATTAGCTAAGATATAGTTGAGTATTTTGCATCGATATTCATTAGTGAAATTAGTCTATAGTTTTCATTTTTAGTTGGATCCTTTCCTAATTTTGGAATCAAGATGATGTTTGCTTAATAGAATGTGTTGGGGAACGTTCCTTCCTTCTTAATGTTTTGGAATGGGTTCTGTAGTATAGGTACAAGCTCATTTTTGAATGTGTGGTAGAATTCTGTTGTGAAGCCTTCTGTTCCTGGACTTTTTTTGTTGAGAGCTTTTTTATTGTTTCTGCAATTTCAGTGCTTGATATTGAAGTCTTTTCAAGAGATCTATTTCTTCCTCATTAAGTATAGGAAGATGGTGTAGTTCCAGGTATTGGCCTATTTCCTCCACATTGTCAAATTTCTAGACATAAAGTTTTTGGTAGTAGTCAGAAATAATCTCTTGTGGTATTAGTTCTTATTTCCCCCTTTTTATTTCTGATTGATGTTATTAAAAATTTTGCTTTTCTATTTCTGGTGAGTCTGACCAATGGCTTATCAATTTTATTTATCTCTTCAAAGAACCAACTTTTTGTTTTATTAATTTTCTGAATGATTCCTTTATTTTCAATGTATTTATTTCTGATTTCATTAGGGTTATTTCTTTTCTTCTGCTGGGTTTGGAACTAGATTGCTCTTCCTTTTCCATTTCTTTAAGATGATCATTAGCTTAATGATGTGCTCTCTTTCTGTTTTTTGGATGTAGGCATCTAATGTAATAGATTTCCCTCTGAAGACAGTCATTGCAGTGTCCCACAGGTTCTAGAAGCTGTGTCTTCATTGCTGTTATGCTCAAGGAAGTTAATGATTTCCTTTTTTATCTCTTCCTTGACCCAACTGCTATTCAGCATAGAGTTGTTTAATTTGCATGCCTTTGTGTGGAGATGACAATTTTTGTTAGAACTGAGTTCCACCTTTATTGCCTTGTTGTCTGAGAAATACCAGGTAAAATTTCAATTCATTTGATTTTGTTGAGATTTGATTCATGTCCTAAGATATGATCTATTTTGGAGAATATTCCATGGGCTGATGAGAAGAAAATATATTCTTCAGCTTTGGGATGGAGTATTCGGTAGGTCTCTGTCAAGCACAGTTGTCCTCGGGTCACATTTAAGTCCCTTGTACCATTGCTTAGTTTTAGTTTAGAGGATCTGTCTAGCTCTGTAAGAGGAGTGTTAAAGTCCTCTGCTATTACGGTGTTATGGGATATCACTGTTGTTTTCTAAGTAGTCTGTGATTGGAACTAGTCTAGCTTATATCAATTATGTATTTAAATGGTTGTTTTTATTTAACTTCCAATTTTATTTACTGTAATTCATTGAGTTTTATTTAGAACTCATTATCATTGCTAATTAGTTTTATTGTTGTCACAGCATATAACATACCTCAAATTTTAAAAATTTAATGAAGTTTAGTTTGTACTTTGGTCATGAAACATAATGAAACTGTTTTGAAAATTTTTAAATACACTATAAACGAAATGTATTTTTAGCAAGGCAAAATTAGATGAATTAACACTTAGTACATAATACTCAAATATTTTCCACTATACTAAGATGCTTTTTAATTTCTCAGACTTTTATTTATTGTAACCTATTTTAAAGATTATAGATATATGACACTCATAAATTATATGTTATGTGTATTTTACTCCAGTAAAAATATAGTTGAAAAGATGTTTTATATATACACCTACTATGTGAAAAAGCTGTGTTAACTACAAAATTATTTGTGTCGAAGTCATCCATCATAATTTTTGCTGTTAAGTCCTTCTTTATTACTTACAATTTTATTTTTCCATTATTTTGTGTATCATTTTCATTGTTATAATATCTTATTCATCTATTAATCAATCAATATGTATTGACTATTATGAACCAGGAATTGGGTTTCTGCCCTTAATAAACTTTCCAGGAATATAAAAATGTACATATAAACAAACATACATACTTAAATATGAGTGTGTGTGTATATGTATGTTTATGTAAGTGTATATCTGTGTGTATTTATATAGTTTGTGTATGTCTGTATGTATTTATTTAAATATATATATACACATATATCTGTATACATTATAGATATATTTGTTATGAAATGTTGGATAGTACCTGGTATATAATTACTTAGAAAAACATAAGACAAGTGAAGGGAATAGAGTAGAATAATATTGAAAATCCTATAGATGAATTGAAGACTTTTCTGAATAGATGGCATTTAAGTACAGTTCTGAACAGAGCAAACGTCAATTCTGGGGAAATTCAGGCCTTTGGCATTCCAGACAAATGAAGCAACAAAGGCCAGGAGGTAGTAATGCACATACAGTGCATGAGAAATAGCAAGAAGGTCAGTGTAACTATAAAAATCAGTAAAGTAACAGGACACAGACAGAGAGTAGTATTATCAGATTAGTGGTTTTCAAACTCAGTATGGTAATAATAAAAGCAAGGAGATCGTTTGAAAGTTATTGGATTTGTCTGGGTGGGAGATGATCTGTGTTTGGATTAGGTGGTAGCAGTGGACATGGTGAAGAGTGGTTAGATCTTGAATATGTGTTCAAGATAAAACTGACAGCTCTTGTTAATGAATTGTTCATGTTATATAAAAGCAAAGATAGTACTAATGTTACCAGAATTTCTTTCTTCAGTAGGTCCTTGATCTCAGAGATTCAAAGGATGAACCCATGGACTCTAGATCAGTGGTAAGATATGATTTATTATACAGAAAAACACCAGAGCTCCTGGCAGAGGGAAAGAGCCAAGTCAGAAAATCTCCACCCGGGTCCTTTTTCTAGGGGTGCATATATAGTGGCATGGGTTTTGTGTAGTTACATTTAGCCAGAATGTGGTAACCAATGAATGGATGCAGTCCCTTCCACTTGGGCAAGATAAATGAGCACATTAATGAATGGATACAGTCCCTTCTGCTAGGGGCAAGGTAAATGAGCCATTCCCTTCATGAAACTGCCAGGCCTAGGAAATGGGAGTTCCCTTTTCGTCCCCAAATGAGGGAACCCTGTATCATCCTTTTATCTGTGAAATGCTCACAAGGGAGTAGTGCTGCCAGAGCAGGGCTCTCTAGGTTCAAGGGTGGTTCTGGGAATGGCCCTGGCAGCAGCATGGGCTATGCCATGGTCTCCCTCAACTACTTGGGGACCCTCTGGTTTCTGCCTGTCTCTGCTGCATTTAGTTCTTCAGCCCTTGTTTTGCTGCATCCCACAGCACCAACAGGCCCTAGGTGGCATTGCAGAAAGTGAAGTAGGTCCTCCCAGGTGCCTGGTACAGCCCAGCTGGGGTGCCACCAGCCCTGTATCACTAGAGATTATACTCTGAGCTACCTATGTAAAAGTGATATTATTTTTTGAGGTGGAGAACAACAGAGGATAAACACATGTATGAGTTAAATCAAGATTTCTGGTTTTTTGATTTATGCATGTTAACATCAATATACACACCATATATACTAAGTGGAGATGGCAAGTAAGCAGTTGAATAGATGCCTCTGCAGGTGAAGGAAAAGGGTAGGGTAGTGAAATAAATTTGGGATCCATAGAGTGTAGATGGGATTGAAAGGCATAGGGCCCAATTAGATTATCAGGAAAGAGAGAGTACATGAAAAGAAATGGTACAATGAAAAGGGCTGAGCCAGGTAGAAAGGGGCAAAGGAAACTTAGAATAAAAAGTCAGTGAGATTAAAAAAAAAAAAAAAACCTAGAAAAATACTACTTTCCAACTTTAGAATTATCCAAAGAGGGAGGGAATGTGTCGTGTATTATGGAGGCCTTGAGTAAATAGAAAATTGAAAATTGTGCATTTTATTTGCTAAAATGGAGGTCGTTATAACCTTACCACGAACTGTTTTGGTGGAGTAGTGGGAAGGAAAGTCTGCATAGAGACGTAAAGATGTACAGGGAAATGAAGAACTAGACTGGCTAATTTTTCAAGAATATTAATGAGAGTAGAGAAATTGTGAGGTGGACTTTCCAATTCTGATGTCACGAGGTAGCAGTAGTTTCAAGGGACACTAACTAGTGTTCTCTGGAGGAAGAGTTACTATCTCAAAAGGCAGAATAGTTCTCCATGGAACACTCCCCTACATCCATATGAATGGAACCATGCATATGCGATCAGGCCTTGAGTTACAAGGAGGAAAGGTCATTGGGCCAGGAAGTGGTATGGGAGTGCCTCTGTACCAGGTGGGAGCAGCAGGGGGCCAGGGATGGACTCTAAGGTTGCAAGCTGGATTCAAGAGCTACAGCAGCAGCAAGTAGCCTGATCAGAAGGAGTGGGTGTGGACCCACAGGCCCCTGTGGAGGTGTGGCTGCTCTGAGTGGCCCTGCTGTGGAGACACAAAACATTGTGGGGAACTGAGACTAGACCTTACACACCAAGCCACCATCACTAGGGAAGAGAAATGACTCAAGAGTAAGGGATAGTGACAGACATAAAAGCCAACCTCTCTGGAAGAATGATTTCCAAAGGGCATCACTATACTGACTTCTCTCATAGATAAATTCCCAGGAGCGAATGCTAGATATAGGGGAAAGCAAGTTACTGTCATGGAAAGAAAAAAAAAATGCTTTTGAATATGTTGAGAATGAGATGATAATAAGGCATGGCTCTGAAGGAGTTTGAAAATTACAAACACATACACACACACCTGCATGGGCACATGTGTGGGCGTGCAGACACAGGGAGAACAGTCAGACTGCAGAGAGGGGAGGAAAAGGAAGGGAAGCTTGGGAGAAGATGAAGAGGAAGTGAGAGGAGGTGGGATGACAGAAGAGAAAAGGAGGAAGAGAGGTGAGGAGGAGAGAAGGGAAGGGAGGAGAGAGAAAATCAATCACTAGCACTTCACAGGTAGAAATTCCTTAATGGTGGATCACTGATGCTCACCATGGCAGCAATCAATGCTGAGAGATTTGTTTTATGTGTTCTGCTACTTTTAACCTCCAATTTAGTAGAAATCAATGCCGTATATTACTACTCTCAACTTTGACTGATTTCTTTGTTGCGATTTGCTGACAAATGTGAGTAAATATTTTTTTGTGTTTTACTTTTGAAATAAATTAAGATCCACTATTAAATAGATTGATTCTCAGCTCTGGTCCTAAGTTAGATATTTTCAAAATTGTAATCACCCATTAACTCATTAAGGTGATTGTTTTGCCTAAGGGTGATGATGTAACTAATGATTTAAGTAGGCTTCATCAATTATATTCAGGAAGTCAGTTCCATCTTCTCTCAAACTGCAAATCAAATTCTCACTTCCTTTATTCTGTCCTGCTGCTGATGAAATATAGGTAGTGTTTCCTTAGAAATGAAGAAGGTTACTTTCCTTTTATCCAAAGCTAGTAAATGTTACAAGAAGTCACACAGTTATTATATGGAGAAAGTTGGTAGTATTGGCTGAAGTCATATCAATGTTAGGATTTTCTGGAATATTTCATGATGAGTTTCTTGAGGTAAATTATACCATCATTTGTTCAGTCTTATAGGCAATTGGCTGTAATAATTCTTATGCTATATTCTCTTATTTTCTGGAATGTTATTCTAATGATATATTAATGTTTTGAATAGTTTTAAGGAAATTAAAAAATGAAATATATAGCTGGTGTGGTGGCATACACCTGTAGTCCTAGATACTTGGGAGGCTGAAGCAAGACAATTGTTTGAGCCCAGGAGTTTGGAGTTGCTGTGAGCTATACTGCCATGGTGCTCTAGCTTGGGTAGAAGAACAAGACTCTGTATTAAAAAAATGATATGAAATATATTCACAGAGTTTAGCACTCTATCTTTACTTTCATAGGTGTTCATAATCACGGAAACATCTTTGATATATACAAAAGGATCATAGCCAACATTCAGATGTTATTGATTGACACATGGAGAGAGAATTAAATAGACTATTGGATTATCTCTCAATATTCTCCTTTCATTCCTCATAAAAGCATTAAGTTCCACTTTTAAAGCTGTGGCATATCAGGTCTCCATTCTCTGTTTAAATAATGGATATGACAGGTTCTTTTGGGGGGGGGGTTGTCTTTTTTAAAGAGGTTTGGAGATATCTTTTGTTGACCTGCTAAGACTTTCTTTAGTTTGATTCTTTTCAAAATGAAAATGTTTCATAAAGATATGGGTTTTTTTTTTATTAAATAGAAGACATTTAATTCTAAGGAGAGTGAAATGAAAACCTGTGTTTACAGATAAGAGAGACATCCAATGATAGAAAAGAGAATGAGATGCATAAGTTCTTAGAAGGTGGAAGTGAAGAGGAAATGCCAAGTCATCGTTTTACCTGATCAGAGAAAAGTGCAGTTTAGGCAATTATTTTTAGCGATTTGGAGTAATTATAATAATACTTGATAATTTTTTATTAGGTTTGTAATATGCACTATTCAGTCACTCAGTACTCAGTTACTATTCGGAGTATTTTATTCTATATAGTTAATTTATTTTAGCCAGGGGTTTTCAGTCAGCACTGTTAACAAATTGGGCCAGATAATTTTGGGTGTAGGACATTACTCTGTGCAATGGAGGCAAGAGTTTAGCAGTAACTCTTGCCTCCATTCAGGAGGTGGCGGGAGGGACTCCTTCCGCCTTATGTCACAGCCAGAAATACCTACAGACATTAACAAAAGATTCCTAGAGAACAAAATGTGCCTTCTGCTTGAGATCCACTTTGTTAACCCCTAACACCACTTTAGGATACTTGTGTTATTATGCTTTCTACATACCCTTTAACAAGATGGAAATCAATAGAATTTAAGTAACTTTTTTTAACATCAGAAATCAGACACCTATAATGTAAAACAAGAGCTTGAATGTCACAGTTCTAAATTACACCCGCACTTCCTCTTTCACTCTTTTCCAGGAGAAACATGAGTTTATATAACTGATAGAGGAAATTAGCAAAATAAGTCTTTAATCAAACACCAATTTTTGACACTTCCTGTGCATGTCACACTTCTTCTGGGATAGGAGAAACTGAAGTAGTTAGTGGCTGGAAAGATTTGAGGGACTTTCACTCAGGCTGACCTGGGTAGGGATGCTGGGCTGACAGCTGACAGGATGCATGTATGTAGAAAACTAAATCTTATTGGCATAGTCATCTTAGGGGTAACCATTCCCTAGGTATTGACAAGTTACACATATTTTCTGTTTGCCTGGGTTTTGCACAAATGAAAAACAGCAAAAACAACAATAAAAACATTCAAAAAGTCCCAATGTCAAAAGAGGTGGCCCAGTTATATTTGCTTGCTTCACAAATTACATTGTATAGCTTTCCCATGATTTATATTTAGGTCTGAAGATAATATTGATGGTGGTATAAGTTGAATCCATTGATTTTGTAACAGTTATTTTTTGATGTGCTGGTTTTGAAAGCTGTTCATACACTTATGCTGACCATAATTCTTTCGACCAGAGTAGTTATGAGCCCCTAGAGTATTCTAAATGACCTGAAGCACTAGATTTTAATTCCTCACTGACATGTATGGAAAACATTAGAGGCATTGGAAAGGGGGAGTAGCACATCTCCTACAAAACATTCTGGGAAATCAATTAATGAGGAGGCACAATATCAATCTACTCTGACATGGGATGTAGCCAAGTCTTGAGCAATTTGTGTTCTAAACATAAAAGAGTTCCTGAACTCGCTTTCAATTTTAGGAAGCTCTTTCACTTGCTGTTAGTACCGTCAGATTTTTCTGGACTAAGCATAGAATGAGATGAGCATCTGACCTTACTTCTCTGAACCTCACATTTTTGCCAGTGACATTTGTAGTTATGAGAAGTATAGAGAGCACAAGAACTGAAGATAGATGATGCCAATGTGCATGTCAAACAGCAAACAAACTACCCAGATCCATTTTCTTTTTCATAATCTGGCAACTAAGAGATCTCGGTCCTAATCTCAGTTCTGTAACTGACTTGCTTGACCCATCCTGAGAATAAAATTTTAATTCTCTGAAATGCACTGCCTCTGAATTCTCTATGATGAGTTTGATTATTTGCATAAAATCTCTAAAATGTAATATTTTATTGTTAATAACTTTTTTCAATGTGAAGCCTCGTTTTACCTTGGTTTGACATTATTTCTTCTTTTTCTTTTTAATGTGGGATTGTATTAAGACATCTTAGCAAGGTGTAGTTGAAAATCCTGGTGAACAAAACCCTGAGTCATCAATGTTTAAAAGGCCAACTGTGGTGACCCATGTGACTCTTGCCTGTCATTCCAAGACCTTAGGGGAAGGATTGCTTGAGGCCAAGCATTCAGGGAAAGCCTGGGCAATATAGCAGGACACTGTCTTTACAAGAAAAAATAAGAAAAAATAATTAGCCAGGTGTGGTGGTATGTGCTTGTAATCCCATGTACTCAGGAGACTGAGGCAGGAGAATCACTTGAGCTTGGGAATTTGAGGTTATGATTGAGCCATTGCTCTCCAGCTTGAATGATGGAACAAATCCCTATTTTTGCAAAAAACAAAGACAATCTGAAATTTTATTTCTTCTTTTTATAGTAATTGTTTCAAGGACAACTGTGTTTCTATAGGCTTTTCTTAGACTCTGTAGTTGGAATATGGCTCTTATTGTTAAATTGCTCTATAAATTAGGAAGCTGAGTTTTGAAAGAACAAACAATTTCTATGAATATATCCAACTTTAGGTAAATGCCCAATAGTGGGATTGCTGGATCAAATTTAGATCTTCCTGTAGTTCTTTGAGGAATCTCCATACTGTTTTCTATAAAGATTGTACTGACTTGCAGTCCTACCAACAGTGTATAAGTATTGCTTTCTCCCTGCATCCATGCCAGAATCTATTGTTTAGAGACTTTTTTTTTTTTTTTTGAGATAGCGTCTCATCTGTCACCTGTGGTAGAGTGCTCTGGCATCACAGTTCACAGCAACCTCAAACTCTTGGGCTGAAGCAATTCTCTTGTCTCAACCTCCTGAGTAGCTGGAACTATAGGCATCCACCACAATGCCCAGCTATTTTTATTTATTTTTTATTGAATCATAACTGTGTACATTAATACTCTCACAGGGTACAGTGTGTTGTTTCTATATACAATTTGAAATACTTTCATCTGATTAGTTAGCATAGACTTCATGTCATTTTCTTAGTTGTTGTGTTAAGATATTTGTATTCTACATTTAGAAAGATTTACATGTACCCTTATAGGATAAATCATAGGCATAATCCCACCAATCTCCCTCCTTCCACCCATCCTCCCCCCTCCCCAGCCCAGCTATTTTTAAAGATAGGGTCTTACTCTTGTTCAGGCTGGTCTTGAACCTGTGAACTCAGACAATCCACCCTACTTGACCTCCCAGAGTGCTAAGATTATAGGCATGAATCACCATGCCTGGCCTTGTTTTGAGACTTTTTAATAAAAGTCATTCTAATTGGATGAGGTGATATCTCATTGTGGTTTTAATTGGCCTTTACCTGATGATTCATGACATTGAGCATTTTTTCATGTTTATTTGCCATGGTTGTTTATTTGTAATGACCTGACTCAAGCATAACAAAAGCAATCCATGTAATGGAAAACATTTGCACCCCCATAATATTTTAAAATAATAATCCTTAAAAAAATATATCAAACTTCACTGTAAATAACTTCCTTAAAACTCTGACCCACATCAATCTGGAAATGATGTCTGTCCACTGGATAAAAGTAAGCTTTAAAAATTAACCAGCGCCTGCTTTGGATATAAGTCATCCCTCACTAATTTCTAAGTTAATTTCATAATGAAACTTAGTTTTTGACTTCATGGAGCTAAAACAGGAAAATTGATTGATAAAGAAACTGAAGAGGCTCGGCGCCTGTGGCTCAGTTGGCTAAGGCGCCAGCCACATACACTTATGTTGGCGGGTTCGAATCCCCAGCCCGGCTGCCAAACAATGATGGCTGCAACCAAAAAATGGCCAGGCGTTGTGGCGGGCGCCTGTGGTCCCAGCTACTTGGGAGGTGGAGGCGTAAGACTCGCTTGAACCCAGGAGTTGGAGGTTGCTGTGAGCTGTGATGCCATAGTACTCTA
>CAUYQV010000054.1:0-13800 GCA_963574575.1 Galagoides demidoff
GCCTCCCAAGTAGCTGGGACCACAGGCGCCCACCACAACGCCCGGCCATTTTTTGGTTGCAGCCATCATTGTTGTTTGGCGGGCCCGGGCTGGGGATTCAAACCCGCCACCTTAGGTGTACGTGGCTGGTGCCTTAGCCGATTGAGCCACAGGTGCTGAGCCAGCCCTGGAGATTCTTATCCAGTAAGCCTAGAGTTTTGTTTTTTATATCATTGTTATATCATGTCCAATCAAATTAGTAACCACTCAACTGTAAATTACTCAGGAGAGATAAGCAAAAAGGAAAACCTTTTGCAGACATGCCACACTTGGAGGGTTCACTGGTGCACACACTCATGTACTCACTTGCTTTCATTTGAAGTACTCACACCCCATTTCTTCCTCTCTCTCTCCCTCTCTTTCTATCTCTATCTCTCCTTCTCTGATGGGAATCATCATATCAAAGGCAAAGTTCCAAAAAGGAACTTGAATGAAACTTGGTAATCCCAAATGACCCAGGAAGCACAGGCCCAAGTATATGAAATACCTCAAAGGATTTTTCCAGATGTCACAACCATGTAGCTGTTAAGAAATGAACAGCTGCATGACCCAAGAATCAAATGCTGGTGACTTCCCAGAAGGCAGTGGGACCATGATCTATTCCCACTTTGGGGGAAAAAAACTCAAAAGACATTTACAGGTTGGGTTTGGTGGCTCATGCCTATAATATTAGCACTCTGGCAGGCCCAGGCAGGTGGACTGGCTTAGCTCATGGGTTCAAGGCCAGCCTGAAGAAGAGCGAGACCCAGTCTCTAAAAAATACCCAGGCATTGTGGCAGGTGCTTGTAGTCTCAGCTGCTTGGAAGGCTGAAGCAAGAGAACTGCTTGAGTTTGAGGTTTACTGTGAGCTATGATGCCAGGGCACTCTATCAAGGGTGACAAAGTGTGACTGTCTCGAAAAAAAAAAAAAAAAGGCTCAGCACCCATTACTCAGTGGTTAAGGTGCTGGCTACATGCACCAGGGCTGGTAGGTTCAAACCCTGCCAAGACCCGCTAAACAACAATGACAATGATAACAAAAAAAAATAACCGGGCATTGTGGTCAATGCCTGTAGTCCCAGCTACTTGGTAGGCTGAGGCAAGAGAATCACTTGAGCCCAAGAGTCTGAGGTTGCTGTGAGGCACAGCACTTTACCTGGGGTGACACAGTGAGACTTTGTCTCAAAAAAAAAAAAGACATATACAACTCATGGTGAAGACAAAGGAAAGCACATGCTCCACCAATCCAAGGCCATGAGTATGGCTGAAAAAAATAAATAAATATTTTCAATTTAGGAGGCTCATGCAGTCAGAAGTTAGAAGGACTAACTAAGATCTAAGGAAATGGCCAGGTATAGTGCCTCACACCTATAATCCCAGCTCATGGAAGGTCAACAATTTGAGAGCAGCCTGGGCAATATACAGATTCTGTTGCTATGAAAAAAAAATGTGTTAATAAAAGAAATTAAAAAATTAAGATATGAGGAAATGAATCCAACCAGCAGGCTACACAGAGTGGATAGCCAAACACAATCACCACACTATGGAACAGGGGAAACCAAAAAGGAAATGGACTAATAGGAGAGCAATAACTTTAAAATGGTGAAAGTTAACAGCTAAGCTGAGGGCCGAGCGGAAGAGAAACCATAATGAAACAGTGATCTTTAAAAAAAAAATACAAACGAAAAACACTAGAAGACAAGGGTAGGTGTGTTAGACATAAAAGAGGAGTCCATCGCATATCACAACTGAAGGAGGAAAAAATGAAAATAGGGGAACCTAAAGTATTTCACCATAATGGGCCAAACTGAAACACTGTGGGGAAGCACAGGAGACAGACATTTTATACAAGTTTAGAGAGAATATGTTCTCAAAAGGGAAAGAATGACATCAAATTATCGCCCAAGTTGGGGTTGGGAAAATTACTAATATGGGGTAGGCAGCACAAAAATCTCAAAGGAGATTTTACAGATGGGGTAAAATTTGTTTTGTTATGATGCCAAAACAAGGAGATTTCACAATTACAAGCAAAAGAATAGTTGTCATCGTGTGTGTGAGGAAGAGAAGGACATTAAAGGAGGTAAATAGTGCATCTACCTGACAAATAATTTTTAGCAATGTAGGAACTACTTAGAAAAATTTCAACTCTGAAATTGATCAGATAGGGTGTTCATCCAGTTGTCAAGTGCTGCAGAATCACACGTAGCTCCCTTTATGGCCAAAGATCCCTTAAGGGCAGAACAATTGGAGCTGGCAACTATGGAATACAACTAGTCCCTCTACACCACAGGTTGAGAACTGCTGCTCTATACATAACATGAAACCTGCCCATTCATTCATGTTAGATTCTGCCATTAAGACAGTACGTTAGAAGCCAAGATTAACAAGGTCTTGGCTAAACTAAATCTGGTAGTACTTCCCCAGGCTCCTCTTGGTTCATACTGCCTGGTGACCTGGAAGCAATTATGACTTTAAAAAATCTAAGAGCTGGAAAATATTCATCTTGAAGCCTGGCCCTGAATCTGTCCTCAAGAGGATAGGCGTGGCCAGTAGACAGTTTAAGGAGGAGGGTTGGGTCCAATGATGACTAATGAGTAGTGAAAACCAACTTTGGGACCTACCGCTCCAATAGAAACCCAGAGGTCTGGCTTGGCGCCTGTAGCTCAAGCGGCTAAGGCACCAGCCATATACACTGGAGCTGGCTGGTTTGAATCCAGCCGGGGCACACCAAAACAACAATGACAACTACAACCAAAAACTAGCTGGGCATTGTGGCAGGCACCTGTAATCCCAGCTACTTGGGAGGCTGAGGCAAGAGAATCGCTTAAGCCCAAGAGTTGGAGGTTGCTGTGAGCTGTGATGCTAAGGCACTCTACCCAGGGTGATAGCTTGAGACTGTTTCAAAAAAAAAGAAAAGAAAAGAAAAGAAAAGAAACCCAGAGCTCTTGGTAAAGTTCCCATAAGACAGAGACAAACTTCACAGAAACAAAGGAGAGGTCACTCCATTATCCCACATTGGAAAAACAGCATCTAAGACACCCCTGAGGAGATCCGAGAGACCACCAACAATGTGATTTCAAGGCTAAAGGCAAAAGGCCATGGCTTCTACCCAGTCACTGGAGTACCTTCAAAACTTCTCATCATTTTCCATGGGAAAATGTACATATACCTAGCACAGATAACTGGCTTTAGATATGGAACTCCTACTAAAGATTTTACCCTCCTGGTAGGGCTCTTTCTATGTATATTTAACGAGACTAATATTCCTATTTTCCCTACTTCATTACATACCCTCAACCCTGTCTCGAATGAAGAAGTTCTCTCAAATTAAACTAGTCTACTTTGGTTCAGTGCTTGTAGATCAGTGAGAGCGCCAGCCACATACACTGGGGCTGGAGGGTTCAAACCCAACCCAGACCTGCTAAAAAAAAAAAAAAAAAAAAAAAAACGATGACAACAACAACAACAACAAAAATAGCCGGGCATTATAGCCAGTGCCTGTAGTCCCAGCTACTTGGGAGGCTGAAGCAAGAGAATCACTTAAGACCAAGAGTTGGAGGTTGCTGTAAGCTGTGATGCCACAGAACTCTACTGAGGGCAACAGAGTAAGACTCTGTCTCAAACAAAAAAAAAAGAAAAAGCATTAATTTATTAGAAAGTGCAAGGCCTACCCATGATTATTACTTCAAAGTATGGAAGGGGACAGAATTTCTCCTCACTGGGACACTGCCCAGCGCTCAGTACCCCCAGCCTGCCCTTTCTCCCTGTAACTGCATTGCAAGCCTCCTCCCCGCCCTGTTTCCCCCTCCCGACTAGCGATGCCCAGCAGTAAGACACAGCCAGTGAGTGCTGTGGGAGGCTGCCCTCTGCTGTCCACCTGATCCCTGATCACAGCAGGCCCTCAGGCAGGGAAACTTGGACCAATATCTCCACCTGGTGGCCAACCTGACATTGTCATCAAACTGAAGTAGTTCAGCTTTGAAATGGGGAGGAGAGATCTCACCATCTGTTCCTGAGATCCGTCTCCAGGATCTCCCCAGGCTAGGTCAGGGATTTTGGAGACAGCATATCTGGCCGAACCTCAAGGCATGCACAGAAAGCACCTGGGGCAAGTCTGGGAGTAGCAAGGATGAAAAGAGGATGCTAGCTATATTTACATATTCTGGTTTTTGCTTTTTTTTTTTTTTTTTTAGAGACCGAGTCTCACTTTGTCCCCTTCAGTAGAGTGTTGTGGTGTCACAGCTCACAGCAACCTCACACTGTTGGGCTTAAACGATTCTCTTGCCTCAGCCTCCCAAGTAGCTAGGACTACAGGCACCTGCCATGATGCCTGTCTATTTTTTGGTTGTAGTTGTCATTGTTTGGTAGGCCTGGGCTGGGTTCAAACCCATCAACTCTGGTGTATGTGGCCAGTGCCTGAGCAACACACACCAAGCCATCAATGTTTTATTATTCAATTCAACTAGTTATATTTACATATTTTGTTTTACTATTCAATGCCACACTTATCTTTCCCTGCATTTATCCCACTGTGGCCCACTCACATTAACCCAGCCCTTGGTGTACCCAACTTATAGAAACTTCTGGCCCAGCTTGGTGCCCATAGATCAATGGTTAGGGCGCCAGCCACATACACCAGGACTGGTGAGTTTGAACCCAGCCCAGGCCTGCTAAACAACAATGACAACTACAACAAGAAAATAGCTGGGCGTTGCTGGGGGGCACCTGTATTCCCAGCTACTTGGGAGGCTGAGGCAAGAGAATCACTTAAGCCCAAGAGTTTGAGGTTGCTGTGAGTTCTGATGTCATGGAACTCTACTGAGGATGATATAGTGAGACTCTGTTTTAAAAAAAAAGAAAAGGAAAGGAAAGAAACTTCTGGCCCCACAGAACACCCATGGTATTTGCAGCTGATAAAAGAACAAGTAACACATTTCTGTTACTTTTCTTTTCACTGGATCTATAGCCCCATTTGGAGACGAAATCCAACGGGTAAAAGCAGAACCGTGCCTCTGACTAGAGTGGTGTGAGTGTTCCCAGAGGAAAGAGAAAAGGGAAAAAGATTCCAGCACAAGCCCAAGAGCTGCAGAGAGGGAGGCAGGACCTTCTCCTACAAGACCCTGAAAGAGAGCCCCAGGAAGAGGCAATGACATAAGAGGCTTCTCAAGCCTCACAAGAGGAAGTAAACCCAAGAGACACACACTGGAGGTCAGAGAATGGCCATGCAAAAGGAAAGACAGCAAACCGAGCTGCAGTGAGCTCCTGAGCCCTGCAGCCCCGGGCACAGGAAATGAGAGGCAGAGCCTCAGGCCCAGAGTGGGGGGCAAAGTGCCAACCTGAGCCTCTGGCAGCAGAAGGAAGCTGGAAGAGAGAGGTACTGGAGTCCTCAGAGGACAGCCATCTGTTCCAAGGGCAGCAGCTTGCCTAGACCTGGGGTGCAGGGCCCAAGTCCTGACCAACCGCCTCAGCAAGTCCCAGGCAGTTGGGGGCTGTGCCAGTCTGCTAGAGGTAGCCAGGGCTGGATACACATTCGTATTTGGGCTATTGCACAGACCCTGCCCCAAAACCTAGCAAATTAGTATACTGTGGACCACAACACAAGTCCCTGTGTACAGCGTATTCTTAAAACTTATCATTACTCCCTGGACCCCTCAAATGACATCCTCCTTGGCCTGTACCCAGAAGAATGCTCTGGGAGGTGGGGCTACAGAAGGAACTGACTGTCCCTAAGGGGAGGTGGAGCCCAGCGCTGGGGGGACCCAGAGGAAGGCGTGTCAAGGGAGGAACTCAGACCATGCTGGGGGTCAGCACTGGAAGAGGGCTTTCTCTGCTCACTCTGACTTGGCACCTCATTCTGCACAGAACATTTCAGAAGTCAGAGAGAGGAATTCACTCAGAGAGAGGTGTCGCCTCCATCAAGGACTTGGAATCCCCTGGGCTTAAGAGGGAGTGGGGAAGCATTCCCAGAAGCATCAGCTCCTGGGCAGCTCCAGAATGTTGACTTGGACCCTGACCAAAGAGTGCCCCCAACTGCTGAATAGACCAAGGGTCTCCTTTCTCTAAAGCCTGCATCCTTCCCTCTGGGGTGAGCCCAGCCCCTCCCTGAGTCACCCCAGGGAGAGAGAGGGGAAAAAAGGGAAGAGAAGAGAGGCATTGACTACAGAGGAAGGAAAAGGAAGCAGAGCAGAGGAGGGAGGAGAGAGGCCACACAGGAGTGGGTGACAGAGGAGAGCGGAGAGGGCAGGTCTAGGGCAGGCCCAGGGCAGGAGGATATCTTAGAGAGGGCAGGCCGAGCACCCCAAGGGGCGCTCCAAGAGCAGGCGGGGCGGGGAGCCGAGGGGGCGGGCCGGCCATGTCCCACGGGACCTACTATGAGTGTGAGCCCCGGGGCACCCAGCAGCCACTGGAGTTCTCAGGGGCCCAAGCTGGGCCTGGGGAACTGGGGGACATGTGTGAGCACGAGGCCTCCATCGACCTCTCCGCCTACATCGAGTCTGGGGAGGAGCAGCTCCTTTCCGACCTCTTTGCTGTGAAGCCTTCGCCTGAGGCCAGAGGCCTCAAGGGTCCCGGAACCCCTGCCTTTCCCCACTACCTGCCTCCTGATCCACGGCCCTTCGCCTACCCCCCTCATACCTTCGGCCCAGACAGGAAGGCGCTGGGGCCTGGCATCTACAGCAGCCCGGGAAGCTACGACCCCAGGGCTGTGGCAGTGAAGGAGGAGCCTCAGGGGCCAGAAGGCAGCCGAGGTGCCAGCAGAGGTGGCTATAATCCCCTGCAGTACCAAGTGGCCCACTGTGGGCAGACAGCCATGCACCTGCCCCCAGCCCTGGCAGCACCCGGCCAGCCTCTGCGCGTTCTCAAGGTAAGAGCAGGTCAGTTTTCTTCCCTCCTGCCCAGGGTCTGGAGAGAGGCCGCTTTGGTTGGGGGAAACATGAGCACCCTGCTTAGGCCAGGTCTGTCTGTGGTGTGAAATTGACCCAACCCAAAGTCCTCTGTGCTCACTACCAGACCATCATCCCCCTTTCTTCCTTACTCTCACCCAGCCCAGCACATTCCAAAGCCCCTGTGGCCAGCTGACCTACCTATGCCAGGCCACCCACTTAGCTCCTCCGCTGCCCACCATGCCCCCTCCTTGTTTCTTTGCTGCTTGTCTCTAGAAGAGGAAATGCTTGCTGACTATAGCATGGGAGACTCAAGATATTTTGAAGGACAGTGTCTGAAGAGAGTGCCAGAATAGGAAAGGGAGTTTTAGTCTTAAGCAGAAGACCTGTGTATCTGGGTCAATATCTATCCCAGAGGCAGGACAATAACGGTTTGAACTGGAAGACAGGAACTTGGGGCATGCTGGAAGCCCCAAGTATGCCCTGGCTGCTGCTGTTCTTGTCACGCCTCCACTCTGCCTCCACCAGCCCTCACCTCTCTGTCTCTCTGTGCTTTCCCCTCAGGCCCCTTTGGCCACGGCCACAGCCCCCTGCAGTCCCCTTCTCAAGGCGCCCTCGCCAGCTGGCCCCTTGCATAAGGGCAAGAAGGCAGTGAACAAAGACAGCCTGGAGTATCGGCTGCGGCGAGAGCGCAATAACATCGCAGTGCGCAAGAGCCGGGACAAGGCCAAGAGGCGCATCCTGGAGACTCAGCAGAAGGTGCTGGAGTACATGGCAGAGAACGAGCGCCTCCGCAGCCGCGTGGAGCAGCTTACCCAGGAGCTGGACACCCTTCGCAACCTCTTCCGCCAGATACCTGAGGCAGCCAACCTCATCAAGGGCGTTGGGGGCTGCAGCTGAGCTCCACTGGCGGACTGTAGGCCCCAGGGTCCCTGGGCCAACCTGACCCTGGGGACCCCCACCCAGAGCCCTTTACAGGCTGAGCCTGAGACATAGACCATGGACAAATGGCAGCAGAGTGCAAAGGGAGGGCAGGACCCAGCGTAATGATTCTGTGGCTGAATAAAATTGCACTGTGACTCAGTGCTGGGGCTGTTTGCTGGGCCTGGGCCGAGGGGTGTGTGTGTCTGTCTGTCTGTTTGTTGTCTGTTGTGGAGGACCCCAGGGGCCAGGAAGGCTGGGTCTGATACCTCTTGTTTCCATGCCCAGAGAAGCATTCGGGAATACAGGCGTGCTGCCACCCACAGCCCTTCTCCAGCACGCCATGCAGCCCGGCCATGTGTCTGTCACTCCACTCTCCCCATACATCCTCATCACCCCCTTCCATGAGCTGAAGGCACACTTCCACCCCCCATCCCAGCACCTGGAGTAGCCTCTGGACACAGTCCTAACAGAGATCTGTGGCTTGTAGGGAGAACCCGCACCACACATTCCCTTGTGTCCAGTCCTGCTCTCTCTCACCTTGAGGAACAGGTCAGGGAGCTCCTGCCCCAGGTGGCCAAGGGAAAGTTCTTGATGGCTCTGTCATATTCACAGTCCCCCAGATCTTGATCCAGCACTTTATCTCTGATGCCCAATTTCATAGCCTCAGTCTACTAGATGGATAGCCACACACACGCTTGTCCCACCCATACTTCCATCTTTGTCCCTCATCCCCTGGGGATCTGGTCTGTTAAAGCTTGATAGTCTGAGTGTTTGAGAAAAGAATAAGTTGGGAAAGGCCCAGTGAAACCCCATGTTGTAAGAGCCTTGATTTGAATCTTCCTCTGAGACTCACTAGCTATGTGACCATAAGCCAGTTACTTCTCCTTTCTGTGCCTCAGTTTCCTCATCTACAAAATGGGAGTAATATTAGTAATCACCTTATAATGTTGTTATATTCATAGAAAAATAGGACTAGCACATGATAGGCATGAATATATGTTATGATTTCGTTTTGTTAGATATTGAAAGGGCCTCAGAGATCTCATCTAAACTCTTCATTTTCAGCTTGGCACCTGTGGCTCAAGCAGCTAAGGTGCCAGCCACATACATCTGAGCTGGCAGGTTCGAATCCAGCCCAGACCTGCCAAACAATAATGATGGCTGCAACCAAAAAATAGCCAGGCTCGTTGTGGCAGGCTCCTGTAGTCCCAGCTACTTGGGAGGCAGAGGTAGGAGAATTGCTTGAGCCCAGGAGTTGGAGGTTGCTGTGAGCTGTGATGCCACAGCACTGTACCCAGGGTGACAGCTTGAGGCTCTGTCTCAAAAAATAAAATAAAATAAAATAAACTCTTCATTTTGCAGATGAGGAAACTGAGGCCTCAGAGAGGGGAAGGGACTTACCCGGAGTCACACACCTGTTTAGAGGCAGAACCAAAGTTAGCTCCACAAAATCACAGACCTTGAGAGTTGCTGGATTAGACCTCAAGAGATCATCTGGTGGGCTTTGTCCTCACACAAGCAAGATAGTGTGAGCCACATTTCATAGATAAGCAATTGAGGGCCAGAGAGGATAAGAGACATCTTCTGAAGCTCACTCAGTCCTTGTGCTGTCTCAGCACAGGGTACCTGCCTCTCTGTTTCAGGCTACACCCTCTGTTCAGAATACAAATACAGCAAGAGGGTACCTGAATCATAAGTAATCATAAAGGCCAGGAGCAGTGGCTCACACCTGTCATCCTAGCACTGGGGGAGGCCAAGGCAGAAGGATCCTTTGAGCTCAGGAGTTCAAGACCAGCTTGAGCAAAAGTGAGACCCTGTCTCTACTAAAAGTAGAAAAATTAGCAGGGCATGGTGGTGCATACCTGTAGCCCCAGCTACTTGGGAGGCTAAGGCAGGAGGATCACTTGAACCCAGGAGTTTGTGATTATAGTAAGCCATGATCATGCCACTGCACTCTAGCCAGGGTGACAAAGCAAGACTCTATCTCAAAAAAAAAAAAAAAAAGTAATGATGATTTTCTTCACAGTGTCAGAGGCCCAAGGACAGCCTGAACATCAAGAAATACATTTCTAGGCTGGGCATAGTGGCTCACATCTGTAATCCTAGCACTCTGGGAGGCCGAGGCAGGTGGATTACTTGAGCTCACAGGTTCAAGACCAGCCTGAGCAAGAGTGAGACCCTATCTCTAAAAATAGCCAGGTGTTATGGCAGGACTACAGGTCCCAGCTACTCAGGATGTTGAGGCACGAGAATCGCTTGAGCCCAATAGTTTGAGGTTACTATGAGTTATGATGCCATAGCACTCTACAAGAAAGACAAAGTAAGACTCTGTCTCAAAAAACAAAAGAAAAGAATTTCTGAGAGTAAAAGAGACTGGTGTCTGGATCATCCTGGTCTCCCCTTCCCCAAGCTCCCACTTCTGCACTTGCCCAGTGGTATAGCACCGCGTCTCTGGCACCTGTGTGCTCCATGTCGCCATGTTTGTCTCACCCTGGAAACAGGCCCAACTCTGCCTGTGTGTCTTTCAGGCACTGTCCCTCCTTCCTCCATGTCCTGGGGCCTCCGCCCACGTCTGAGCCTTTAGTAGAGGAACTGATAAGAGACTCCTGAGTCTGGAAGGAGGAGGTGCCAGTGGCTTTGGGTGCCTGGGAGAATCCGTGTACCTTCCTTTCAGCCCAGAGGGATGGGTTGCATAAGGGGGGTTTGTACAGAACATGGTAAGTGACTCAACCTCCAGATTTCCTCCTCTCAGCTCAAGACCACTGCCCTTTGACTTATTTTCAAGGTTCTGGGTGTGATTTAGCATCAACCACAGATTCTTTCCCACAGCCCCCTCCAACCCATCAGCCCCTCAGAGCCAAATCTAGTGGAGCCTTTCCCCATCTCCCCAGTGTCATCCGAGTGTGATGTGGAGCAGCTGAGCACATCCAAATCCTTTATGTCACATCATATACCAGGGAGATGACATTTAGGTGGAAAACGCACTTTGAGAAGGGGGCTTCCAACCAGACCTCAGATGGTTTGGGCCAAAGCAATTATTCAAGGAGTATTTGTTGAGCACCTTTTCTGTGAATAAGACGAGTTCTGAGCTGAGGAAGTAGGAAGAAAAAAATCAGTAAACAAGTATGCTGGGTGTCTTCTTTTGTCCCTGCAGATGCCCTCTGTACTCTTTATCACTCTTCTCAGTTCCTACCCTGGGGGTGGGGGTGAGGGTGGCAGGAGGTCTCTCCATAATTGCCCTGTCCTCCCAGCCCCTGGGAGGTGGTAATGGCTCCTCTGCTGGGCTAGCACCTCCATAACATACCTTCATTAAATTATCTTAATTATTCCATCTGTATATGCCCATTGGGAAAACCTAACAAACAGGTAGAGAGGCTATATTAGCAGGGTGCTCAAGGAGTCATCTCTCTGAAGAAGTAACATTTAAGTTGAAAACTAAAAAAAAGTGAAGGAGGCAGATATCTCATTGAAGGGAAGGCTGAGCAGAGGGAAAAGCAAATGCAAAAGCCCTGGGGTGTCTGGGTGGTTGAGAAGAAGAAAGGAAGCCAAGAATGGCTGGATGTATGGAGGGAAGGAAGAAGAGGATACGCAGGAAAAAATGTGCCCCCCCCCCCACTCCAGAACAGAGTCACAAATGACTCTCTTCGTTCCTCCTGCCAAGGTCAGTACCTGAGAAGCTGGAGGTGGGAAGACAGAACAGGATCATCTCTGCCCCTGGAATCACCTTTCCACCTAGTGCCCTGCCTCTCACCCAGGAAAGACAGTGAGCCAAACCCTGCCTGAGAAAGGCACCAGGACTAGGGACTCCATAACTTTTGAAACCAGCAAACCAAGGTTTGAACAGCACTGCACACATTGCTTTTGCTTAGAATCCATAGCTCAGGCCTTCTTTCCCTCCTTGAGCAGAATTAGGGAGCAGGATGAGAGTTCTGAGTTGAGAAACAGGATCTCAGGCCACAGGGAAGCTGCAGAGGAGAAGCAGGGCCCCGGGGAGTACCGTGAGGAGGGAGGAAGCTGCCCAAGGTGAGTCTGCCAAGGTCAGACTTGTGAAAGCTGCTCCCCTGCTCCGTGCACACCTCCCCACCTCCCCACCCCCAGATTGCCACATGCCTGGGCCCCTAGGGCCCCCATCCCAATGTTGCAAGATCCCGGTTGGGGTTGTGGGGTGGAAAGGGGCCTCTTCACCTCCGCTCTACCGTGCCCCAAGCTAGTGTGGAGTGTGGGGACTACAAGGTGGAGGGGCTATATAGGAGATGCTGAGGCAACAGTAGCCAGGACTGGCTGGGGGCCATGCACATCCCATCACCCTCCCAGCCCCCGTGGGCAGACACCTCCTCTCCAGACTCAGCACAGGCTACTCCAAATTGGAAGTGGTCTAACCCAGACAGGACTCCTGGCTGGCCTCCCTCAGCTCCTCCCATAAGCAGGCCTGGCATGGCCTCAGAAGAACCTCAATGGCACACGAGGAGAAGAGAACATGGGGGTTTTCAGAGGAAATTGGCTGCAACTTGACTTCATCAAAGTGGCTATCTTCTGACTTCAGGGAGCAGTGGAAAGGTCCTAGGACCTGGGAAGGGAGTCAGGCTTCCTAACAGGGAGAGATCCACCCACACAGCTGTGGCCTCTCACTTCTCTTTTATATTTTTTATTTGCTTGTTTTTTATTTTTTTTGAAACAAGTGTCATTCTGTCATCCAGGCTAGAGTGCTGCGGTGTTGGTCTAGCTCACAGCAACTTCAAACTCCTGGGTTCAAGTGACCCTCCTGTTTTAGCCTCCTTAGTAGTTGGGACTACAGGTGGCCATTGCAACACCCAGCTAATTTTTTTCTATTTTTAGTAGAGATGGTGTCTGCCCCTTGTTCAGGCTGGTCTGACCTCAAGCAATCCTCCTGCCTCAGTGTCCCAGAGTCTTAGGATTGTAAGTATAAGCCACTGCACCCAGCCCTCACTTATCTTTTAGAAAGTGACAGGCTCTGAGGTAGGTAGAGGCAAAGCATATACAGAAAAGGGATCCATCCTCTATACCCTAAGAGCTAAGCTTCAAACTGTCCGACCCCTGACCTAGGGCTGTCACTCCCAGCCAAAGCATCCAACCCTGCCGCAATCAATCGGGACGGTTTGCAAAACGCCTGCTGGCTCCCGCTTTGTCACCATCTGAGGTTAGAACTGTACCCAGGAGATAAGCTCGAGCCCCGCCCACCCGCCCCCAGCAATTTTGCTGGGCTGCTGCAATCGGGATGGTTTGCAAAACCCTGCTGGCTCCAGCTCTGTCACCATCTGAGGTTAGGGCTGCACCCTAAGATAAAGTCCAGCCCCTCCCACCAGCCCTGCCTTCAAACCTCACCAGCAGCATGACCCAAAAGACAGAGCACCTGAAAGACCACTCAGGGTCTGAAAGCCTTCCTCAGGTCCAGCACCAAGAAGCCTTCTCCCAGGCCCTCCTCTCATCTCTTCTCCCTCCCTTTCTCCCTAGCCTCACCTTTTCAAGATGCCCTCATTACCATCCTCTCTCCTAGCCTTCTAGCTTCTATCCTCACCCTTCCAGCCCTCACTTGCCTCCTGCCTTCTCATCATATTTGTCCATTCATCATTTGCTCAAATAATACTTACTAAATACCCACTTGAGTCCAGGCACTTGTTATAGAAGCTACAGTACAAATGAGGACAGTCCCTATCCTCGTGGAACTTCGGATTAGTGAGGGTAACAAACTAATGCCACAACCAAATACATAATTCTAAATTGTTGGCAGTGCTACATGGCAAGAGGAAAGGAGTAACTGGTGGCAGGTATTATTAGCAAGGGCATCTGATTTCAATGTGAGGGACAGGAAAGGCTTCTTTTTTTTTTTTGAGACAGAGCCTCAAGCTATCCCCCTGGGTAGAGTGCCATGGCATCACAGCTCACAGCAACCTCCAACTCCTGGGCTCAAGCGAGTCTCCTGCCTCTGCCTCCCAAGTAGCTGGGACCACAGGCGCCC
>CAUYQV010000055.1:0-15104 GCA_963574575.1 Galagoides demidoff
ATAATATTTTTGAGGTGCTGCTGGATTCAGTTTTGTAGTACTTTTTTTTTTTTTTTTTTGAGATGGAGCCTCAAGCTATCCCCCTGGGTAGAGTGCTATGGCATCACAGCTTATAGCAACCTCCAACTCCTGGGCTCAAGCGAGTCTCCTGCCTCCGCCTCCCAAGTAGCTGGGACCACAGGTGCCTGCCACAACGCCCGGCCATTTTTTGGTTGCAGCCATCATTGTTGTTTAGCGGCCCGGGCTGGGGATTCGAACCTGCCACCTTAGGTGTACATGGCTGGCGACTTAGCCAATTGAGCCGCAGGCGCCAAGCCTCAGTTTTGTAGTACTTAATTGCAGGTTTTTTACTCTTGTTTAATACAAATACCTCAATTGAGCCTGATAAATTCCCTTACCGTCTGTAACATTAGTCCAAACTGAACTGAAAAATTAGAAAGCCAAGGAATTGTGGATCAGGAAATTCCTGAATGATGTGCTCCATAGAATACTTGCCAGAAGGAGATCCTTCAGCCCCAGCCAAACAAGCAGAAATAAGCAAGGAAGCAAAGGGGATTATGACCACTGTTAGCTAAACAGATAGACCTTTCACGTGTTCTCTTCGCTTCCTCAGCATATCCAGTTTCTGGCCTATGAGGAGAGAGTTGGAAACTGAGGTAGAAGATGCCAGCCAGCTGATCTTGTTACTTTTAGCCACTATCTCATAGAAACAGTCAAGGTTTTGTATCCAACCTGTATTAGGGAAGAGGACATGAGGGTCAACTGAAAGTGCCTAAAATATTATGAAGATAACAGCTTATTAATAATCTTTTATTTAAAGCAGCAATTGCTTACATTCTTCTCAATTAATTCTCCAGTAAACAAGACAAACAATATTACTTTGTAGCATTGAGCTTAGGGTAACATCCCGGCTGTGTAGGTTTGTTATGATGATTAAATGCAAAGCCCCTAGAATGGTGACAGGACATACCATGCTCTCAGCATTTATTATCAGTGTTCTTATTCTACCATAAGAAGGAGGATCAGGAGACTATTTGGATTTTTCAAGCTTAAATAGGATTCTAGAAAGCTCCTTGGAGTTGTAAATTTGAGCGTTGGAGACTTTCAAAGGCTTCCTAAAGTTTCTCCTTCATATGATTATTTTAAAAGGTTCATTATTGAACATCCCCCAGCTCTACTTAACGCATGTATTCTGTATGTTTCCTCTCTTATTTGAAGGTCTTGGTGATGTTTCTTTTATATGTTGCAGAGAGAAATATCTATTATCTCTTCACCCTCTTTCCATAGCCCTTAAACAAAGAGTAATCTTGCTCACATCACATGTTGACTTATGAAGGGTACTTGAAGACAAGCATCTTGGAACTGCTAATCTCCCTGGTAATGTGCCACTGAGTTATTATGGGCTATTGTTATGTTTATAAAAGTAGAGATTTATTAGGAAGGGCTTCTAATAGTGCATGTGTGAGAGAAAGGGAAGTGATGTTTAATATATTTTTTAAAAATGCTTCAAAACATTACTTCGTTATGTAATGTAACATCAACCTGCTCCCACAATGCTGATAGTCACATGAAACCAACTATCTTTGCATTATTTCTATTCTCCAGATTAGTCCATACCTTCGTGAACAAGACACCACTACAAAGGAAGCTGCTGTCTGTTAATAAGAAAGAGTGAGGATAGAATTCAAAGAAAACTGGTTGGTATCTGCTGCTTTAAGGGAACTTCAGAGAAGCATGTCCGAAAAACCCTATTTTCTACATACTCTGTTAAGATATCAAGCTATCAGGGACCCTTGGACTGTGCGGGTGCCACATCGGAGGCTTTAGCTGGCCTAGTGATCAGGAGCTGAGGCCTCATTAACCAATAGCAACTCCACAGTTTGTGGTTCCAAGAGCTTCTCTAAAAGCGGTGGGCTACAGGAGCCAGAGAAGAGGTCAGGGGCTCAGGAAAGCCTGCACAGAAGGTGAGTGCATGGGAATGGGTGGGGATCGACAGGCCAGCCCTCTGATGGAGGACTGGAGATGGGAAAGGTCTGTCCTGAAGGTTTTCCATTTGGGGCCAGACTGTGCATTGGGACTCTCCTGGACGTGTTGGACTAGTGGGTGGACTTGGTGTCCATCCACTGGGTTTGAATACCTGGTGGTATGGATTTCCCATAGACCTGGCTGCTAGTTGGGCCACCATTGAGGTAAGATCATGGGTGGTAGCTGGGTCACCATTGTGGGAAGGTCCTAGTTGCTACTTGGGCCACTATTAAGGGTAGGTCGCAGCTGTCAGCTGGGCTGCCACTGTGGGAATGTCAAGCAGATCCATAGGGTCTTAGGGCAAAGCTGGCGCTGGCGTGCCTGAAGAGCCCGGGTATCCACACTTAGGGTAAGATGAGTGGATCCTGCACCCTTGGGAATTATTGTCAGTGGTCTTTGTCAGATATGCCTCCTAAGGATTCTGCAAGAGCTTTAAGACCACCAACCCTGCAGGGACTGAATGCGGACAACAAGCAGGCACTGACCAATGGCCACTAAGTCTGGAAGACAAGACCTGATGTCCTTGGCAAGTGAAGAGTGGTTTCCAAAGCCTATTCTCCATATGCAGCGCCACATCAGCGCCCCCTTGTGGCCATAAGGTATATTGCAATGGGTATGTAATTTTTACTCCTTTACCCAGTATTTTTAGCTCTTTTTTTCTTTTCTGTTTGTTGTTTTTGGTATTTTATTCTTGTAGTCGGATTGACATATTACTCCTCCAGAGGGAACTTACAGACATCTATTTCACCTGTATACTTAATCTTCATTTTTAGAGGGGTGGATCTTGATGACTATTTTGGTACAAGCCTAAAAGGCCTCAAGTATTCCAAAAGAGAATGAAATCATTGAAAGAGAAAATCACTTTATTGTGGCTTAAACATTGTTTATTTATAAATTTTCATGGAATATGAGCTCGCCTTTAAGAAACATCAAAATACTCAAAGAAAACATCATGTACATGTGAGCCAAAAGAAACAGCAGTAATATGAGACCACTTGTATGATATATATGCAAATTATCAACCTTAAATTTTAAGGATATATTAATAGTTTTGGAGAAATGTTAAACTAAAAATAAGTGTTAGACTAATCAATAAATGCAACAACTCTTTAAAACATATTCTCCTTCCAGTACAAATATTCATACAACTTAAAAGAAAATCACTTGTTTGAAGTCACGGAAGCACTAAAATGGAATACAAGAAATAAGGGAAACCCAGAAAGGTTAGTTGAGAATTTGGAAACAATTTCCCTAAAGATATCTGCCAAACATAAATGACTCGGTGGTGAAGCTTACAAGCTGAGCCAAATTTCTGAAAGATGCATAGTTCTGGAGAATGAAAAAATAGGGTTCATTCTTCATATCAGATACTATAGATTTTGTCACTAAAACTAAGGGCTATATGCTATAAGGAAGTACAATAGATGTCTGGAAGTTCCCTCTGGAGGAATAATATATCAAACTAGGATGAATATCATCTCTATGGCATTTCGTATATTACATTTATCAATCAATAAAAGCTATCAAGGATGAAAGAAAATTGTATTAAAATCTGGAGTGGTTGAATGCAAATGTGATCAAGCATTAGAAAGAATTAGTGAATTTGAAGGCAGACCATTTGAAAGTATCAAGTCAGTGGAATGGAAATGAATAAGAACAAATAAAATTGGAGAAAGACTAAGGTACATACGGAACACCACCAAGTGAGCCAATATACCTATTATGGAATTCATAGAAGGAGCATAGAGGTTATTTGAAGAAATAATGTCTGAAAACTTCTCAAATCTAAGAAGATAGACATCCAAATTCAAATTCCAAAAGCTACAAAAAATTGACTTAATAAGAAATCAAATAGGTTCACATTGAGGCACATTATAGTCAAACTGTCAAACGTCAGACACTAGAATAATCTCTAGAGCAGCAAAACAGAAGTGATTTGTAATGTACAAGGGACCTCCCCCAAAATTATCAGTGGAGTCTTCAGCAGAAATCTTACAAGGCAGAAGGAAGAAAGATGAGGTTGCTTTGAGCTAGGCTGATGCCACAGCACTATAGCTTGGGGAACGCTTGAGACTCTGTCTGAAAAAACATTTGTAGATGAAATTGATAAATGTAGATTATGTTGGGAGCTTTCACTGTGGTTTGATTTCCTGATGGTAAATAACAGTTTTGAGGCCGTGGAACAGGCCTTTTGCACTAGTACTTTTTATACCATTTAATCTTCCTCAAAACTCAAAAAATCCCAGTATCTCTATTTTCTAGATAAGGAAATCAAAGCTAATAAATAGTTGGAGCTTTATGGAAATATCTTCAAGTATGTCTAAACCAAAGTTCATGGTATTTCCATTGGAAAATATTAACCTTGAAACTAAGCACCTTTGTCATTTTTAATAAATTCCTCATGTATTTGCTTTTGAGTTTTGAAACACTTTAAAAAAGCAGTAACATGGGTAGCCCCTATGGCTCAAAGGAGTGGGGTGCCAGCCCCATATACCAGAGTTGGTAGTTCAAACCCAGCCCAGGCCAAAAACAGCAAAAAAAAAAGCAGTAACACTTGTAAATTCCCCCTTCCTGTACATAGAAGAACGAGTGCATACTAATGTGATATACAATAGAAACTACTTTGTTAAATGAATATAAAATATATTTTCTTTCTTTCTTTCTTTCTTTTTTTTTTTTTGAGAGTCTTACTATGTCACCATCAGTAGAGTGCTGTGGCATCACAGCACACAGCAACTCTTGGGCTTAAGCGATTCTCTTGCCTCAGCCTCCCAAGTAGCTAGGACTATAGGTTCCCACCACAACATCCGGCTATTTTTTCTTGCAGTTGTCATTGTTTTTTAGCAGGCCCAGGCTGGGCTCGAACCCACCAGTTTCGGTGTATGTGGCTGGTACTGTAACCACTGTGCTATGGGTGCTGAGCCTAAAATACCTTTTCTTGAGGATGAATTTTAAAAGAGCTGAGATAGTATTTTTCAAAATTTAAAGCAATGGTTTCTTTTTCAAATGACATCTCACACAAAACTCTTTATAAACACATAAAATAGTATGTGCCCTGGCAGAACTGAGGGTAGGAGGAGCCTCTTGGATTATGCACCCCCTTCTATCCTGGTACTGGCAGGGGATCATCTCTACAATAATCTAGGGACCAGAGGAATATAGAAATTAGAGCTTGTATATTCTAAATGCCTGAGAGGAAACAGAAGATAAAGCCAGGTAGGGGCGAGGGACAAGCAAAGGAAAAGTTAAATATACCCTCCCCTTTTCATTTTGTCAATGAGACTGCACTTCATTTATAAAATCAGATTCCCATCATTCTTTGTCATTACTTTTTCTGCACTGTATCCAGGCAGATGTAACTTGGACACTTCTTTACTTGTCTGAAAGTAACTGAATCCCAGTGGTGAGTTTCAGTGTTCTGGATTGCTTGCCTGGGTAGTACTACAATATATATTGAGACTTTAGTGTGGAATAGAAGTACTGCTTTGTATTACTATCCAAGCATTACAATTTTTATCCTGGGACAAGGATGCATACTGTTTTCTGATACTTTAGCATATTTCCCTTTTTTAAAAAAGGCCTCAAATGTTTTGGATACATAATTTGCTTTTGTACCTTTTAAGTCAGTTATCCTTGTGTCCATCTTCCAGAAAGTGTGCATTATATCTCCCTGAGATATCATATGTGCATTTACCCCTCCTCCTCCCATCTACTTGATTTCTGCTTACTTCCATATGTGCAAACGCATGTTGATCGACTAGATCCAATCTAATAGTGAGTCCATGTGGTGGTTTATACACGGTGGAATACTACTCAGCCATCAAAATAATTAATGGTGATGTCGTATCTTTTGTAACAACCCAGATGAAAGGGAAGACTATTTGTCTTAGTGAAGTATTGCAAGAAAGAAAATGTAAACACCACACGTACCTTTGTTCTTCCTTTTCTACCTTTTCTTCCTTATTGTTGACTTGGTTTCTTTCTTGTACATTCAGAATTAGAATGAAGAATCCTAAATACTTTACTCAAGGGCATATGACTTTAAGAATTATCAAACCACAAATGGAACATTATCTTCTGCTATTAGTTCTTCATTACAGACAATAATGTTAAGTCATGTGTTAAAGATTTTCTTATTTCTTAAAATTCAATTCTTATAACAATGCTATATGGTACGTGCAGTATAGTATAAGAGGAGACTTGTGGCTCTAAGATTAATGACAGTCATAAGGTCTACTCAGACATTTCAGTATGATGCAACCTGGTCCAAGGATTTTCAACCCTGGATCAGAATTTCTAGGAGATAAGCCCACCTCAGCACGCATACAACTCTCATACACCTTAAAGCAACGCTTCCCCTTACAAGAATAATGCAAACTTCTTTAATGAAGGTAACTGACACGGGCTAAATACAGCTATAAAAAAGAGAGAGAAATCCCCCAAACTTTGATAATAGTCCACAGAAGGAGACCCTCCCAGTCAGCAGTCAGTTGGATAGCTGACCCCTTGACTCTGTCTAGCCCAGGACACCAGCCCACTCCTATTTGTTCTCTCAGAGTGCTTCCAGGATGAACTGTTTGAGCATCAGACAGGGTCTAAGATTCACCTTTGTTGTGAATCAGACTGAAGGGAGTAAGTTGCCCCTGTGGAAACTGAAGCACTAACACCACCCAACGGCCCCCTACAAAACAGTATGTTACCTGTACCTCCATTTTGCAGATGAGATGGCTTGTTTAGTGTTTCAGTCAAATTCATGTGACCTAGTATGATATTTAAATAGATAAGGGATGTTAATTTTGTTTTGGCTCCCTGAAATATCATATAAATGCTAATTTCTGCCATTACAGTGGGGAAACAAAGGATATCTTTTTTAATGGATCAATATTGAAATTGCATAACTTGCCTCTGATATTGATAGTCTTTAAAGAATAGATTGTTGTGTAATTATTTTGTCCCACGTTAAAGAAAGAAGAATCATGGATTCCTGGAAACCTCCTAAAACTTGATTTTAATTAAGTAAAAGTTCCCATCTTTATTCCATTTTTAATGAGATTGAGTTTCATAATCGTTAGAGTTATACCCACCAGTTTTATTCTCCTCCTGGTAGAAATCTGGTTTACCCAGCACTATTGAAGAGACTGTCTTTCTTGTAATGTATGTTCTTGGCATCTTTGTCAAAAATTGATTGGCTGTAAATATCTGAATTTATTACTAGAGTTTCTGTTTGGTTGAATTAGTCTACATATCTGTTTTTATGCCAGTATAATGTGCTATTTTGGTAATTAGACTTACACTTTGAAGCAAGTTCATGTGATACTTCTAGGTATGGTTTTTGTTGTTTCTTATTTTATTTTTGATTTTTGTTTGTTTTTAATCAGTATTACCTTAGGCTATTCTAAGTCCTTTGTTGGTTTAATGTGATATTTAGGATTATTTTCTCTATTTCCATGACGAATATCACGGGTATTATGGTAGGGACTGCATTACATCTACAAATTGCTTGGGAAGAGTGATAATTTAAAAAAAATATTAGTTCTTCCAATCCTCGAATATGGAATACTTATCCCCTTTGTGTGTCCCCTTCAAATTTTTTCATCAGTGTTTTATGGTTTTCTTTGTAGACATCGTTCCCCATCTTGGTTAAGTCTATTTCTGGTTATTTACATTTTCTAGAGCTGTTGTTAATGGAATTGCTTCCCTTTTCTGCTCACTCATTTTTGGAATAGACAAATACTTATGATTTTTATATGTTGACTTTCCATCATGCAACTTTACTGAATTTGTATATCAGTTCCAAGAGTTTTTGTTAAGAGTTAATCTCTACACATAAGGCCACATAGGCTGCCAACGGGGGAAGTCTGGCTTTCTCCTCTCCCATTTGGCTGCCCATTATTCTTTTCTCTGGCCTTGTTGCTCTGTCTAGGACGTCCAGTACTTATGCTGAGTTAGAGTGGTCAGGGTGGCCATGCTTATTTTGTTCCAGTTAGTAGAGTAACATCTTTCAGCCTTTCTCCAGTCCGTGTGATCAGCTGTGGGTCTATCACATATGGTATTGCTTTTTCTGAGGTACATTCCTCCCATACCTTACTTATTAAGAATTTTCACCACTGCAAAGGAATGTTGAATATTTTTAAATGAAGGGTTTTTTTGTATGTGTTTGTAGAGACTATCATGTGTTTTTGTCCTTAATTCCACTGTTATGTTTTACATTTATTCATGTACATATGTTGAATCAACCTTGTATCCCTGAGATAAATCCCACTTAGTTAGGGGTATAATATTTTGGGGGTGCTGCTGGATTCAGTTTGGTGGTATTTTGTTGCAATTTTTTGACTTTTGTCTAATACAAATACCTCAATTGGGTCTGATAAATTCCTGTACCATCCTTAACATAAGTCCAAACTGAACTGAAAAATTAGAGATCCAAGGAATTGTGGATCAGGAAATTCCTGAATGATGTGCTCCATAGAATACTTGCCACAGGGAGATCCATCAGCCCCAGCCAAACAAGCAGAAATAAGCAAGAAAGCAAAGGGGATTATGACCACTGTTAGCTAAACAGATAGACCTTTCATGTGTTCTCTTCACTTCCTCAGCATATCCAGTTTCTGGCCTATGAGGAGAGAGTTGGAAACTGAGGTAGAAGATACCAGCCAGCTGATCTTGTTACCTTTGACCACTATCTCATAGAAACAGTCAAAGTTATGTATCGAACCTGTATTAGGGAAGAGGACATGAGGGTCAACTGAAAGTGCCTAAAATATCATGAAGATAACAGGTTATTAATAATCTTTTATTTAAAGCAACAATTTTAAAAAAGCAACAATTGCTTACATTCTACTCAATTAATTCTCTGGTAAACAAATAAGAGGAACAATATAACTTTAAATCATTAAGCTTGGGTAACATCCTGGATTTGCAGGTTTGTTAAGATGTTTAACTGCAAAGCTCCTAGAATGGTGACAGGGCATATCATACCCTCAGCATTTATTATCAATGTTGTCATTCTACCATGAGAAGGAGGATCAGGAGACTATTTGGAATTTTCATGCTTAAATAGGCTTCTAGAAAAATCCTTGGAGTTGCAAATTTGAGTGTCAGAGATGTTCAAAGGCTTCCTGAAGTTTCTCCTTTATATGATTATTTTAAAAAATTCATTATTGAACATCCCCGCACCTCTACTTAATGCGTGTATTCTGTATGTTTCCTACTCTTATTTGAGCGTCTTAGGTAATGTTTCTTTTATATGTGACAGAGAGAATATCTATTATCTCTTCACCCTCCTTCCATAGTCCTGAAACATATCAAAGAGTACAACTGGTTACATCACATGTTGACTTACAAAAGGCACCTGATGACAAGCGTCTTTGACCTACTAATCTTCTTGGTAATATGCCCCTGAGTTATTATAGCCTGTTATGTTTATGAAAGTATAGATTTATTAGGAGGGGCTTCTAAAAATTCATGTGTGAGATAAAGAAGTGATGTTTAATATATATATATTTAAATAAACAGTTAAAAACCTACTTTTTACTTGTTAAATTTAATATAATATTGACCTGCTCCCATGATGCTGATGGCCAGATGAAACCAAACACCTTTGCCTTGTTTCTATTACCCTGATTAGTCCATGCCTTCGTGAAGAAGACCCAACTACAAAGGAAGCTGCTGACTGTTAATAACAAAGAGTAAGGATAGACTTTTAAGAAAACTGGTTGGTATCTGCTGCTTTAAGGGAACTTCAGAGAAGCATGTCCGAAAAACTCTATTTTCTGAATACTCTGTTGAGAAGTCAAATTATCAGGGACCCTCAGACTGTGCAGGTGCCACACCAGAGGCTATAGCTGGCCCAGTGCTCCGGTGCTGAGGACTTATTAACATACAACAACTCTACGGTATGTGGTTTGAGGAGTGTCCCTAAAATTGGTGGATTACAGGAGCTAGAGAAGAGGTCAGGAGCTGAGGAAAGGTTGTATAGGTGTCTGTGGGAGTGGGTGGGAACGGCTGGTCAGCCCTCTCACGAAGGACTAGAGATGGAAAAGGGCAGTCCTGCAGGATTTCCCTTTGGGGCAGGACTATGCTTTGGGACTTCCCTGGAGGGAGTAGAGAAGAGAGTGGACTTGGTGTCCAGCGGCTGGGTTTGAATACTTGGTGTCTAGATTGCGCATAGGCTTGGCTTGTAGCCAGGCTGCCATAGAGGGAAGGTCTTGGGTGTTAGCTGGCCACCATTGTGTGAAGGTCATAGCTGCTAGTTGGGCCACCATTGGGTGTATGACGCTGCTAGCAGGGCTGCCATTGTGAGAAGGTCAAGCAGATCCGCAGGGTCCTAGTGCACAGCTGGCTCTGGTGTGCCTGAAGAACCTGGGTATTCACTCTTAGGTTTAGCTGAGGGGATCCTGCACACTTGGGATTGTTGTCAGTGGTCTTTGTCAGATAAGCCTCCTAAGGATTTCGGCAAGAGCTTTAAGACCCCAACCCTGCAGGGACTGAATGCTGACAACAAGCAGGCACTAACTCATGGCAACCAAGTCCAGAAAACAGGACCCGATCTCTTTGGCAAGTAGTCATTTCCAGCGTGTGATCTCCATGCGGTAACACAGCACCGCTGCCTTGTGGTCAGAAGGTATATTACAATGTGAATGTAATTTTTTACTCCCTTGCCCAGTATTTTTAGGGTTTTTTTTTTTTTTTTCGGTTTGTTGTTTGCGTTGCTCTTTTGTGGTTTTTTATTGTTCTTTCTAGTATATTCAGAATTAGAGTGAAGAATGCTAAATCCTTTACTCAAGCACATATTACTTTAAGAATTATCAAACCACAAATGGAAAATTTTCTTCTGATGTTAGTTCTTCATTACAATCATGTTAAGTCATATGTTAAAGGTTTTCCATTTCTTAATATTACTTTATTTATTTAATTTTTGTGACAGAGCCTCAAGCTTTCCCCCTGGGTAGAGTGCTGTGACATCACCGCCAACAGCAACCTCCAACTCCTGGGCTCAAGTGATTCTCCTGCCTCTACCTCCCAAGTAGCTGGGACTACAGGGACCCACCACAACACCCGACTATTTTTTGGTTGCAGCTGTCATTGTTGTGTGGTAGGCCCAGGCTGGATTCGAACCCGCCAGCTCAGGTGTATGTGGCTGGCACCTTAGCCATTTGAGCCACAGGCGCCAAGCCCATTTCTTAATATTTAATTCTTATAATGCTACTACATGGTATGTGCAGTTTAGTATAAGTGATGTTTAGTGGCTATAAGATTAATGACAGTCAAAAGGTCTACTAAGACATTTCACAGTATGATACAACCTAGTCTGAGGATTTCCAACCCCAGACCAGAATTTTTAGGAGATAAGACCACCTCAGCAGGCATGCAACTCTCATACACCTTAAAGCAAAGCTTACCTTTATAAGAATAAGCAAACTTCTTTTGTGAACGAACTACTTATTTTATGAAGGTAACTGACGTGAGCTAAACACAGGTATAAAAAAGAGAGAGAAATCCCCCAGACTTTGACAATAGTCCACAGAAGGAGACGCTCCCAGTCAGCAGTCAGTTGGATAGCTGACCCCCTGACTCTGTCCAGCCCACAACACCAGGCTGCTCCTTCTATTTGTTGTGTCAGAGTGCTTCCAGAATGAACTGCTTGAACATCAGACAGTGTCTAAGATTCACTTTTGCTGTGAATCAGACTGAAGGGGATAAGTTGCTCCTGTGGAAGCTGATGAAGTAAGACCACCCAACAGCCCCCTACAAGGCAGTATGTTATCTGTACCTCCATTTTGCAGATGAGATGGCTTGTTTAATGTTTCAGTCAAATTCATGTGACCTAATTTGATTTGTAAATAGATAAGGGATGTTAATTCTTGTTTTGGCTCCCTGAGATATCAAATGAAACTCCAATTATTCCCATTAGAGTGGGGACACAAAGGACTTTTTTTTAATGAATCAATATTAAAATTGCATAACTTGCCTCTGATAATGATAGTCTTTCAAGAATAGATTGTTGTGTAATTGTTTTGTTCCAAGTTAAAGAAAGTAGAATCATGGATTACTGGAAACCTTCTAAAACTTGATTTTGATTAAGTAAAAGTTCCCATCTTTATTCCATTTTATTCTTTTTTGGCCGGGGCTGGGTTTGAACCCACCACCTCTGGCATATGGGGCCAGCGCCCTACTCCTTTGAGCCACAGGTGCTGCCTGTTACTCCATTTTTAATGAGATTGCCTTTTATAATCATTAGAGTTATACCCACCAGTTTTATTCTCCTCCTGATCGAAATCTGGTTTACTGAGCACTATTCAAGAGACTGTCTTTCTTCTAATGTGTATTCTTGGCATCTTTGTCAAAAATTGGCGGGCTGTAAATATGTGAAATTATTACTTGAGTTTCTGTTTGGTTCAATTAGTTTACGTATCTGTTTTTATGCCAGTATAATGCTGTTTTGGTAATTAAAGACTTACACTTTGAAACAAGTTCATGTGGTACTTCTAGGCTTGGATTTTTGTTGTATTTTTTGTTTTGGTTTGGTTTTTTATTCGTTTTTGATCATTATTACTTTGGGCTATTCTGGATCCTTTGCAGCTTAATATGAATTTTTAGCATTATTTTCTCTATTTCTGTGACGAATACCATTGGTATTATGGTAGGGACTGCATTGAATCTATAAATTGCTTGGGAAGAGTGATAATTTTAAACAACATTAATTCTTCCAATCCATAAATATGGAATATCTATCCTTTTTGTGTTCGCCTTCAAAATTATTCATCAGTGTTTTATGGCTTTCCTTGTAGACATCATTCCCCATCTTGTTTAAGTATATTTCTGGTTACTTACATTTTCTAGAGCTGTTGTTAATGGAATTGGTTCTCCTTTCTGCTCACTTATTTTTGGTATAGAGAAATACTTATGATTTTTATATGTTGACTTTCCATCATGCAACTTTACTGAATTTGTATATCAGTTTCAAGAGTTTTCATTAAGAATTCATCTCTACACATAAGACCACATAGGCTGCCAACGAGGGAAGTCTGGCTTTCTTCTCTCCCATTTGGCTGCCCATTATTCTTTTCTCTGGCCTTGTTGCTCTGTCTAGGACGTCCAGTACTTATACTGAGTTAGAGTGGTCAGGGTGGCCATGCTTATTTTGTTCCAGTTAGTAGAGTAACATCTTTCAGCCTTTCTCCAGTCCGTGTGATCAGCTGTGGTTCTATCACATATGGTATTTCTTTTGCTGAGGTACAATCCCTCCCATACCTTACTTATTAAGAATTTTCACCACTGCAAAGGAACGTTGAATATTTTCAAACAAGCTTTTTTTTTTCTATGTGTCTGTGTCTGTGGGGACTATCATGTATTTTTGTCTTTTATTCTGCTGTTCTGTTTTCAATTTATTGAGTTGCATGTGTTGAATCAACTTTGCATCCCTGCTATAAATCCCACTTAATTGAGGGGTATAATATTTTTTAGGTGCTGCTGGATTCAGTTTTGTAGTACTTAATTGTAGTTTTTTTTTTTACTCTTGTCTAATACAAATACCTCAATTGCGTCTGATAAATTCCTTTACCATCCTTGACATTAATTGAAACTGAACTGGAAAAATTAGAGAGCCAAGGAATTGTGGATCAGGAAATTCCTGAATTATGTGCTCCATAGAATACTTGCCACAAGGAGATCCATCAGCCCCAGCCAAACAAGCAGAAATAAGCAAGAAAGCAAAGGGGATTATGACCACTGTTAGTTGAACAAATAGAGTTTTCGTGTGTTCTCTTTTCTTCCTCAGCATATTCAGTTTCTGGCCTATGAGGAGAGAGTTGGAAATTGACGTAGAAGATACCAGCCCGCTGATCTTGTTACCATTGACCACTATGTCACAGAAACAGTCAAGGTTATGTATCCAACCTGTATTAGGGAAGAAGACATGAGGGTCAACTGAAAGTGCCTAAAATATCATAAAAACAACAGGTTATTTATAATCTTTTATTTAAAGCAGCAATTTCTTACATTCTTCTCAATTAATCCTCCAGTAAGCAGGTAATATAAGCAATATGACTTCATAACATTAAGCTTTGGGTAACATCCTGGCTCTATAGGTTTGATAAGATGATTAACTGCAAAGCCCCTAGAATAGTGACAGGACATATCAAGCCCTCAACATTTATTATGAATGTTCTCATTCCACCATGAGAAGGAGAACCAGAAGACTTTTTGACTTTTTCATGCTTAAATAGTATTCTGCAGAACTCCTTAGAGTTGTAAATTTGAGTATTAGAGACTTTCAAAGGCTTCCTGAAGTTTCTCCTTCATATGATTATTTTTAAAAGGTTCATTGTTGAACATCCCCCCACCTCTACTTACACGAATGTATTCTGTATGTTTCCTACTCTTATTTCAGAGTCTTAGGTGATGTTTCTTTCACATGTTGCAAGAGAAATATCTATTATTGCTTTACCTTTCCATATCCTGGAACAAATCAAAGGGTACAACTGCTCATATCACATGTTGACTTGCAAAGAGTACCTGAAGACAAGCGTCCTTGAACTGCTTATCACCCTGGTAATGATACAGGATAGGTGGTGCCCTAGCCAGCTCAGGTGAGCTGAGCTGGAGGACCTGCCACCTCCACCTTGGTGGTGTTGGTGCGGCTGCCGCTGCCAGAGGAACCAGCAGGCTGGAAGATAGGCAAGGTGGGCGGGTGGGGCCTTCCAACCCCACCAGAGGCTCCAATAGCCAAAGCGGCCAGACAACTGCTGGGGAGACACCAGCGCCTTGGTGTCTCCTTCCTTTTGCACTTATGACTGAATAGGAACCCCCATTTCCTATGCCTAGGTCAATTTCATTTAAGTTTCCTAGGCCTCAATTCCACGAATGGACTGTGTCCATTCATTAATACATTCATTAACCTTGTCCCAGCAGTAGAGACCCCATTCAATCACCTTGCCCCAGTGGAAGAGACCCTGCCCATTCATGAGTATGTTCAATCACCTTGCCCCAGTGGTAGAGACTCTGCCCATTCATGAGTACATTCATTCACCTTGCCCCAGTGGTAGGGCCCATGCCCATTCATGAATATGTTCATTCAC
>CAUYQV010000058.1:0-13070 GCA_963574575.1 Galagoides demidoff
CCTGTGGTCCCAGCTACTTGGGAGGCAGAGGCAGGAGACTCGCTTGAGCCCAGGAGTTGGAGGTTGCTGTGAGCTGTGATGCCATGGCACTCTACCCAGGGGGACAGCTTGAGGCTCCGTCTCAAAAAAAAAAAAAAAAGAAAGTCTATCTACTTGCGTTAGGCAATTAGGTGTTTTGATGGGTGCTACAGGTAGAGCTATGAATGGGACGTACCCCTGTCTTCAAGACTGAAGAATTCAGGTAAATAACTAAGCTCTTATAGTACGTTCCGTATACTGCAATCTGCTCTGTACTGAGGGAACACAAGTAAGAGACATTTAACTGAGTCAGGAAAGAAGAAACACGATGATATTCAGGCAAGGAATAAATTTCAGGAATGAAATGAAGCCTGGGAAAGTGTTGGTGCTGGGATAGCACAATCTGAAGTGTCTGCTGTGTCTATTAGTGAGTAGTCAGATTTCAGCAGAGTTTATTATTGCAGTCAGTTTTATATTTTTGCATGTCTTTCTTCACCAGGTCCTCCCCCATATACATAGTTTGCTAACGAAAGTTTTCATCCACTTAATATTTATTAAGTGTCTCTTACATCCCAGGCGTTATCCTGACATATTAGTGGTTCCGTAGTGACATAGGCAACTGTGATTTTCATAGGACATATGTAAGTCTCTAGAGGTCTAAAACCAGATCATGCAAAGAAGGGAAGATCAGCAGAGTGCATGATGATAGGGAATGAAGACTTATTAAACCTGACACTGCCTCCTCTGTCTAAAGGCCTTAAAGCTCAGATTACTAAGCAACACTGTGGGGGCAATGCAAACATATTTGCAGACCAGAAATAACTCCCAGAATACCAATTGGAGACTTCTGCAAGATCAAGAGAAGTTGTTGCTTCACACTTAAAATACAGAAGGGAAGGTTCTGTGACACAGCTTCTGGAGGAAGTTTGAGTCACACAGCAGAACGCTGGAGTGGAGGGGGGACAGGGGTTCTGTGGCCCGTGCAGACACGAGCCAGCCCTTCCAGGCATGGCAGCGGAGCCTTAGTTGTTAACTCTAAGGAAGATGTTGCCTGGACCACCACCTTCCTGTTTCTTGACCCTTTCTACTATTTGATAGTATCTTATTCCTGGATGGCTACATGAACTTTTTTGTGCCCCTAATTTAGGTTTCTGATGAAAGAAATAAATTTAAAAGACACAAAGGAAAGCTAAGATCGTGACATTGATCAGCTGCAGGAAGAAATCATGGTAATTGAATTGGAAAATAATCTCCAGGTGGGGAGCATGAGGGGAGCGAGCCATTTCAAATTTTGAGGTCAATTTTGAGCAATATCCTTCAATAAGGAGGAGGCACAAACCCTAAAATGTGAGAGGGGGATGATGAGGAACGATGACTGAATCGCTGAAGGACGCAAACAGAAGCAGCCCCTTTAGTGAGGCAGCCTCAGGGTGAAGTCCAAGCCCTACCCCAGAGTGGTGGCCTAGTGAGCCAAGGAGTTGACCATCACTCAGGAAGATGGCCTGGCATTCACATAGCCCTGTGTTAACAGGGTGGCAGGCAGGGATGGGACCACGGGAGTTAGAGAGCCCGGGGCTAAGGACTCAGGGTGGCCCCTTAGTCCCACTCATCCTGGCCACTGAGAGGCAGAAACAGTACTGATGGGAAAGGAGCCACGATGCTGGGAGTAGAAGTGGGAACACTTCCTGGCTTATGATTGTGGCAAGAGAAGGTAGCAGGGTCAACGTAAGGTAGGGCACTGCTGTGGGCCGCTGTGGACTCTACAAGACAAGGAGGCATGACACTGATTTGAGCTGTTGTCATGGCATTGTTGCCACCCCTTCGTTAGGGACAGCAATCTGGGGAATTGTCCTTACATATTCAATCCTCTATAAAATCCATATCAAAAAAGATAAAAACAAGTAGTAACAATTGGAGAGGGACTACTTGTACCCACTTGTAGAGAGTCTTCTGGAAACTTTTCTATCTCGTGATGTCTGAGTATTGTTACCTAGCCTGGGTGAATATTCTCCACTCCATCTGGTGTGATGGACTTCCAAATGCCTCCCACTTGGGAACAGGAAAAAGCCAATAAAAGTTTTAATGAGTAATTGGTTTACCTGAGCACCTTGAAAAGTAGCCACATATTTTATTAGATAATTACAGTCAATTTGCACAGGAGCAACATTTTGGGTCAATATATAAAGCTTAAAATTAACCAAAGATCATTCTATAGAGTACTGTCGAGAGCTTTTCTAAAAATATCTAAACCTAAAGTCAATTTTACATAATAATACTTGTGGGGAGATGGGGTTATTATTGGTGTGTGTTTATTTTTAGATCTGAAAAACCAGACTTTTGGGCCTCTTATAGTCAGGATGCAGACGTAGGAGCATTCCTCATGCCGGTTACAATATCAGCAGTCTGTTAAGTAAAGGTGACAATAAATAAGCACATGTCTGCTTTCCCTGTCCTAACAAAAGCCCTGAATGACTCCTAACATTTTTTTTCACATCTTACATGTTCTGCTTCTAATGCACTTCCATGGCCTTTTCTGTTTCTTTGTACAACTGATCAAAGTGCACAAAAAAATTTGAAGACTAGCATCAAAATAGATCAGGGAAGATTTGCCAAAAGAAATAACAACATTGTCAATTGTTCATGGCCTCTTGAAAATCTTTAAACGCTGATGAAACCAGTTTGTATCCATGATTTCTTTCACGGTTGAGCAAAAGTACCTGCCTTGAGACCATCTTTCTCTCTATATTTTAATGGTCTCTATTATTGGGTACTAACTCACTTTAGGTTACTAGGCTGCCTCTCTTAGCAGATCCCTCAGATTTAACACGTACAAGTTGAGTAATTACCCATTATACATATTGACAGATCAACAGTCTCAAACAAGCAATGAACAAACTTGCTACATATGTTCACATCACCACAGATGCTTTCCCCCTCACTGTGGTTTTTTAAGTACACCAAATATTAATAAATGCACTTGTGAAGGTTCTTGCATATGTCCCTGAGATAATCTGACTTTGTACCAAAATTCATCTTTACTAGGTTGACAGAATCTGTATATAGGAAAATCTTTTGTAATCAAAAATTCCTGAGGGTGGCAAAGTACTGTAAACACAGATTGCCAAAGGCAGGAAATCCAAATGATTGATCCACATGGTTTATTCTCAACCAACCATATTGAATGGCATGTAACCAAAATAATGGCTATTTAGGAAATGCATGGTCTAGGCCAAGACTGCGGTAGTGGGATGTTGAATACAATGATGTTCTGGCTGCATATCTGCTAAAAATCATTAGCCAAATCCGTTATGATCAACAGTAAGTCCAATTTTATTAGCGCCAATTTAAGATTTGTTAAAAAGTCATATATAGCTTAAAAGCCAAAAGCTTTTCGGTATCTGAAGTGGGGAAATGGTTTTAGACCAATAATGTTTGACATGTACGCTGGCTCCCTCTGAGAAACAACAACCCATTTCACCAAACAGCATCAACTCACAATGTGCAGAGCTTTAACTTCATGATGAAGATGATGAGAATTATGATGACGAAGAAGAAACTAACCTTTCTGAAGAACTCACACACACTCAAGACTGGTTAAGTTTCATACATCTTGTTAATAAATATTAATGCTTCACATCAACTTTATCATAACCCCTATTTTAAGAATGAGGAAACAAATTTAAAATATTTACATGGCTTGCCAAATTAACCAATATTATAAACGGTGAATAATTTGAATCCATACATAGGACTCTAGAATCCATGCTGTATTCTGCTGCCTTCCCACAAAACATAGAGAACAACCAGCTTAAAGCAGCTGTGAAGGTGAAGACCTGGAGCGTCCAACACATTTGATGGTTGATTTGAGACCAACCAAGCCTCTACGACCAAACTTAATTAAAAAATTAAAAAAAAAATTCCACAAATTAAAAAAAAAAAATTAGGGGGGAAGTAAAGGCTGCAAAAATCTCTTCTCTACTTCTCTTTGGGATCCCCAACAAGTGTGAGTTGGAGAAAAGACAGCTCATGCTAACCTAAAAAGTGTTTCCCCACATGTTATATAGTAGGGTAGAAGGACACTGTTCTTCCTCTACCAATGCTAGGACAATCACAAAAAGAAGTTTCAGAAAATAAGAGCTGTAATGTTCTTGGTCAATGACTAGAGTTTTGTTTGTTTGTTTTACAAAGCAGGAATAAATACTATTCAGCCATTAAAAAAGACGGAGACTTTACATCTTTTTTGTTAACCTGGATAAAGTTGGAACATATTCTTCCTAGTAAAGTATCACAAGAATGGAGAAGCAAGAATCCAATGTTTTGTTCTTAATAAAATGTTTTAAACATATATGAAAACAACTTTGGGATTAAAAACTCTTTACTAACTGGGCAGGGTAACAGTTTTGTCCTTCATAATATTTTTTAAATGGATAATGAGGTTATCCACTGAATTAAAACTAGAGAAGGTTGTCTATTTAATTCAAACTGGTCATTAGTATGTATAATAAAAATAAAAATAGTAATAATACTCAATTGAGTAATAATACTCAATTCTAATATAAAGCCAGTAGATGATCGAATATGTACTCTCATAAGAGAAAAATTCAAATCATTTCAGGGTGGGGAGTGGGGGAATGAGGGAGCAGGGAGAAGGGAGGAAGGAGGGGGGTGGGGTGTCAGGGTGTATGGCATACCTCTTGGGTGGGGGACACAACTATAAGAGGGACTTTACTAACAAATGCAAATAGTGTAACCTAATTCTTTGTACCCTCAATGAACTAGGAAAAAAAAAAAAGGAAGCTCTTGGCCCTATAATCTTTTCTGTAAGTCTCCTTATTAAAAAAAAATGGAGTTGTCTCTCTCAGATGTCTTTGGCTTAAGCCTATAGAGTTAAAAGTTAAAGATGGCTTTTTAAAATCCCTTCTAAATGCTCATTATAGTTTGATTCTATACACTTTTAATGATAATTTTTTTTTAACAACCCACTTGAATGCCATTGAAAACAAGACCTTTCATTGTTAACTTTGCCAGGATTGTCATAAAATTTTTAGCGACTAATAAAGTTTTCACTGAAATTTCTTATAAGCAATCCCAAAATGTGCATATATGTTTACATATATGTGAACTAGTTTAATTTCAATTAAACTGGGTGCAAAGTATCACAAAACATTTGAGATCTGGTAAATTGTTATTTGGGAACAGATGTTGTTATGACAGTTTTAAAAACTCGATTGCATTTCAATGTGAAGACGGGAGGCAGCTTCAGTGGCAGTGTGGAAGATCTTCTGTAATGAAAGTTGACATTCAGGGCTGGTTGCTACAATGCCTTGGTTATACTGGAGCTATTACTTTTTTTTTTTCCAGATAATACCCAATTGCTTTTGGGTATTGCTTTTGAAATCTTCCTGATATTTTGTTCTCAATAAAATGTTTTAAACGTATATGAAAACAACTTTGGGGTTAAAGACTCTTTACCAACCGGACAGGGTAACAGGTTTGTCCCTCATGATATCTTTTAAATGGATGATGAGGTTATCCACTGAATTAAAACTAGAGAAGGTTATCTATTTAATTCAAACTGGTCATTAGTATATATAATGAAAATAAAGATAGTAATAAATTCTACTTTGGAGAAGCCACTTACACACAGGACAGTGAAGGAATATGGCCGTTTGCTTGGCATGATGTAAAGGACATGAAGAGTCTTGTTAAAATGAAAATATTAATAGGTGTTTTGATATTTAAGTTATTGACAGAAGAAATACCTTAATAATGCATATATAAGGTTGGCTTAGTCAAATACTCATGTTTTAAGAGAATATTAAACATGGGTTGCATGTTCTTAGTTTATCTGTGTGTGGGATAAAGGAATGACTGGAGTATAAGACAGTACTGATATTGAGGATTTGGGTTGGACACCATAGTAGGAGGATGGTGGTTGAGTGAGAATACCCATTCATTGTCTTGGACATGGGGTTGTTGTTAGCAGTGAGACAACACGGAGATGAAATGCATTGAGATTACTTTATCTTTCTTCCCTAAAATAACTCATCACCTTTAAGTATAAACACATTATATAATGCTTGCCTCCATTTAGGGCACTGCCACCATGTGATCTGTAATCATTGCTCATAGTGAGCCAGTATCATTCTCTCTACCTCTTGGACCCATTAGTTTAGTTTTACCGTCTTAGGCACACAAAGTTTGGTTTAAGGTCAAACATACCTAGCACTTCTTTCTTCTACAGAATATAAGGCAGTTGAGATGATATATGTAGGAACAGAAAAGAATCCCCAAATGTGTCCATCCGGCTACTCATAAATAGTAATAATACCAGCCATATTTACCATTGTGTAGCTTTGAGTACCTGGGAGGAATTACAGGATATCTGTAAAAAAAACTTGGCAAACTGTTAATAGCTCTTTCTACTTCTTCCCAAGTTAAAGGAAACAGCAGAAGGGGATAGTTATTTATGAAGTTCAGGCTGAAGTAGTTGGGTCAAACTTGCCCCCCAAAGAATGGGAACTGTTACTGGACTGATACCCATTTTTCACCCTGTTTTATTCAACAGTTTAAATAAAGGGATTTAGTGAAAAGATACCAATGGGATATCAATCAGATTTAGAGATTAAAAAAAGAAAGAATACTTGATAGGTTGGGAAAAGCAGCAGAAATAAAAAATAATTTCAAAAAGCTAGAATACTGGAATAATTATAACATAAAGAAATGTAAGAGGTCTAAAGGCAAAGCTCTATGTTTGGGTTCAAAAGTCAAATTTTACAATTCCAGGGTAGATATTTGGCTTAGCTGATTGTGAGCTCAATGAATAAAGAACAGATGTGTCTGCCAAGAAAGCTCCTGTGGTTTAGGCTAGGTTTATGGAAAGTGTCTAAGTGGTCTTGCTGGATTTCATGTTGATTAGACCTTACCAGGAATCATCTGTTCAATGACAGTTGAGATTCCTGAAGGGTGCTCGGAGGGAGGCATTTGGAATAGCTAGTGGTCTAGAAACCATATCACATGGCTGGGGAATGGGATGTTTAATTTATAGAATGAAGATGTGAGGGAGGCTACACCATGGGTGGCCTTTTAGTATGGTGTTTTCACACAGACAATGGATTAGATTCTTTTGTCTTGCTTAAGAAAGCCAAGCTAGACCCAGTGGGTCCAAGTTTAAGGTGAAAGATAATGGCTTACTATGAGGAATCATCACACATAATGAAGAGGCAGCATCCTGGGTGGATCACAGTTATTTGATGTGTTTATACTTAAAGGCACAGACTTTATTACAGGAAAGCCAGGAATCCAAGGAGAAAATCAATCTTGGAAATAGTGTTTTCCATTGCTAGAGGTGCTTAGTAATTGGCTGAAAGATCGACTTTCAGGGATGTGGTTGTATCTGGGGGGCTGTTTAAGCCCTCTCATTCTGAATTTCTGTGAGCTTTCTCAAGAGACAAGTTTGAAAAACAGGTTAATTCCTGGGCCCCTTTTGAAGACAAAGAGTATATACCCTTTCGTAAAATCTGTTCATGTAATCATTCTTCTTTCAGTTTTGATTTACTTAGTGACCATAATCACAATACATAAATAGGCTTTTCTTTAACATTTGCAACACACAATTATATATCTCTAAATATGTGTAGATGTGTTGGCATTTGAAGAACCCTTAGAGTTTTCTGTGCCAGAGTATTGGGCTCCTCCCACACCTTCCAAACATTCTTGAACTGCAGCTGTGCTCAACTTGGAACAGAATCTTGAAAGTTGTATCGTAAGAACAAAGTTAACTTTACAAATGAAGAAAGAGTCTGTCTAGGAGACACTTTGCGACAATGGTTTAAAATCTAGGAAGAGTATTTCATTAGCAGTTGAAAAGCCCTCACTACCCCGCAAAATGAAAGCATTTTAGAACTGTCTACCCTTGAAGAAAAGAAGAAATCAACGGTGGGAGTGAGATTTCCTGCTGATAAGGGAAGAAAAACCAAAGTGAAGGAAAAAATAAAACATTTGTTGGTAATTAAGACAACTAAATAAATGATAACTACTCAGCAAGACATAAAAGGAAGTAATAAGTCATTCCCGGAGCTGAACAACACTCAAACCAGGAGAAGGAGCTTTCCCATCACAGCCTTTCAAGGATCTCTACTAAGACCGATGTGTTTTGAGTCCAAGGCTTGTCTGGTTCTCATGAAGTGTGATTGCTTAGTTGATTATAAAGTGACCATAAGGTCTCTTACATGAAAAGTGCAAGAGAAGCATTGGCTTTAAGAGTTTTATCTGAAATATCCTGAATATCACTCTAACTTAAAGGCTATTTGTAATCAATCCATCTGGGAACTCATATTTCAGAATGTTCTTCTCTCACACACCCCGGTGGCTAATGGCTTCCTCTTCATAATTGCCATTACAACTTTCTCAAGAGGCTCAAGGAAGTACCAGGGAAAGTACTGTATGTGAGAACTCTAGATCCTTTATAAATATTTTCTAGCTGCTATAAATCATAGCCACATCCTTCTACTTGCATAGGCCCTAATTCAGCTCATTATTTGTTTGTTTGTTTATTGAGACAGAGTCTCACTTTGTCACCCAGGCTGGAGTGTCTTGGCCTCATCATAACTCACAGCAACCTCAAATTCATGTGGTCAAGAGGTCCTCCTGCCTCAGCCTTCCAAGCTGCTGTGACGACTTGTGCAGGCAAGAAGACAGGGCGGTCCCTGCTGGTGTGGGATGGTCTGGCAGCTCAGGGGCGGAGCCGGAAGGATGAGAAACCCTCTTTCTGGGAGTTCAGCTGGGTCATCTGCTTCTCATACAATTCTGACACCTGGAGCAGGTAGAACCTGCACGTGACCCCCAGGTGGCTGAGCACAGCGCAGTGCCCTCAGCGTTGGGGAATTTGGGGGTGGGGCTGTGACCCGCTGTATGCAGACTATGTCGCATGGCCAGCCTGGGCACACTCCCAAGGGTCTATTTTCTTAAATTCTCAGCCAGTTCCACTTGGGCCTGTTTGCTGATGGCGGTGGTCTTCGTTTTGTTTTTAAATCCATTTTGGGAATGATTCATATTTCACCTTTCAAGAGCCAGAACATAAATTTCACTTTCTGGAAAGTCACCTTGCTAGAAAAACATGATGTGCACTCGATACAAGAAAATAAAGTTCCTCTAACCACCGGTGAGATGGACAGGCTTTAACCAGTTTCCTCAAATGAAAATGTTCTCAGACTTCTACACAGATGGTCTCAACTCAGTTCTGTCAGCTTAGAGAGAACTTTTTCCAGAAATTACAGTGAAGAAGTTGACCTTAACATTTGGGTTGTAAGATGTTAATGCCCCCAACACGCCCCATCTCCTTGTGGGGAGAGGCCACAGCAGCAATGTCTAGGTTACAGGCCCGAATAAGTTCTGTCGCTTGTCACCTCAGCCACTGACTAAAAGAATGTCTATATTCAGACTAAGATGTTTCTACCGAAAAGTCAAGCCTAATTCCACATTTATTTTGATTCCTACTCCCTTTGGTGAGTTGGAGATAGAATTCTGTCTCAGTTCTTTTAGATTCTAGGTTCTTTTTTTACCTGAGGGTTAAGCCCAAATATCCTTAGGAATATATTATAAGGATAATCTATTATAGTCTGTGATAATTGTAGAGACAACAGAGAATGCTCCTGACAACTGAGGTCCAACCCAGTATTCCTGTCCTTACAATGTGCTGTATTAACCTATCTTCAGTTGCTCACCAGGCTTGACCCAAGGTACCCCTCCCCTCTCTTTGTTGCTGTTACCCCCACTTGGAGCTGAGCTTCATGAGCCATCTAAAGGCCCACGTCTGGACAAGCATTGTAGTGAGTAGTGTTTTTTATACTCAGACACACTAAGAAATTCCAGGGAAAGCCAAAGATCTAAAACCTAAGTAGTGAAAGGGTGGGTTAGCTGAGTGTGGGCATTAGAGAATGGGCATCAGAACTCCTCAGGGTGGTGTCAGTTGGGTTAATCTTCCGTGTGAGGGATGTATCTGTGATATATGTGCAGGTGTGTTTATCAGCAGAAGATGGAAGGCAGCTTCCCTTTAATGTCTAGTGACACTGAGTGAGGTGTTTGTATATAAAAGAGAGCCAATTAGAAGTTCTCTGCACATGGGTGGGATTGGGGACCAGCAACCTTTTCTATGGGAATCCTGGAATGTTAGAACTGTAGGCTTTATTTCTACAGTGGTTCAGCTTCGCCACTGGAGAGGATTGTTCATTCTCTTGACTGAGGGGATGTAATAATTGTATGTGTCTTCTGGGGATCTGAGACACAAGCAGGAAAGGAAACTGGCTATACCACTGTACATAGGGGACTTGAGCATCTGAATATTTTGGTATCTACAGGGGTCCTGGGACCAATCCCTTCAGTATTTCCAGGGACAATTGTATTTATCCTGCCAATTATGAGATTACATTGTTGAATGATTTCTATTATTCCTTTATTCTCTAAAATAAGATCTTATTTTTAAATAAGCTAATTAATTTTAAATAACCTAAATTATCACAATGTACATACTGTAGCAGCTATATTCCTTCATAATCCCCTTAATCTGGTTGCCATTCTTCAATGACTTTCATATGTAAGCATGCTAATTATCTACTTACACCCACCTTTTCCACCGACCTTGTGGGGAAAAACAACTGAGCATGAATAGATAACTCTGCCGTAAAAATTCTCAGAGATGATTCTGCTTAATATTCCTTGATCATTAGAATAAAAGAAAATATGCAAGACCTCCATCTAACACATTTGTTTTAATTTAGTAGCATACTCTGTATTTTCATCCAAACTTACTTTATGACGTAAAACTAAGAATGTGTTATAATTCCTCTAATATGCCAGTTTGATCTTGGCTTGGTAAGGCAATTTATTTCTCAGAAATTTCGGATTCATATTTTGTTGTTGTTGTTCAACCGAGGATGTTGGCATTACAGGATCATAAAGCAAGCGACTCATCTTACCTTTAGCAGAAACAAGATAATATTGCGATTCCAATCTTCATGAAAAAATATGTTTTTTCTTTAGCATTCTCTTGGTCTTCTTTGACACAATGGGCTGTTCACCTAACAGAATTAAAAAATACTGTCGAACTGTGCAACTATTCACAAATTCTACTTCATATTAAAATACATTGCACCACTGTCAAAAGCTGAGAACAGGCTGGTGGACTTGACTCCCATAAACTCTCACCAACTAGTTTGATGGGGTGGTGGCACAGGTAGGGGGGTGGAATTAGAATTTAATCACGAATATAGATAGAGGGTGGGTTGGTAGGGGGATCACACCTATGGAACATATTGAAAGTACAAGTTGGATTTATCAGGTGTAGAGCATAAATGCCCTAATCCTGTAATTGGATAAAAGCAGTGAAGGCTATGTTGCTTAGCAGGATGTAAGTATTCCAATTTGTATAAATAATGAACACATTAAATCCTATAATGGCATAAATGTATTTATGATCTATGTACAAATGACTTAATAAAAAAATATCACGAATATAACAGCTGTCAATTTAGCCCTTCGGGCTTACTAATGTTTTAATTGTGCCTGCCAATCAGGGAGGATTATTTCTTTGAAACTTATTTTATTCTTTGTTATTTTATTTATTCATTTATTTTTATTGTTGGGGATTCATTCAGGGTACAAAGAACCAGGTTATGCCTGTGGCTCAAAGGAGTAGGGTCCCAGCTCCCAGCCCTGGACAAAAACAAACAAACAAACAAACAAAAAACTGCAAAGAACCAGGTTACGATGATTGCATTTGTTAGAAAGAGATCCTCTTATAATTGTGTACCACCCCCAAAATATGCCACATACTGTGACCCCCACTCCCTCCTTCCTTCCCTCTCTCTGCTCTCCCCCTCCCCCACCTCCCACCACATATTAGGTCATTAATTGTCCTCATATTAGAATTGAGTACATAGGATTCTTGCTTCTCCATTCTTGTGATGCTTTACTAAGAATAATGTGTTCCACTTCCATCCAGGTTAATACAATAGATGTAAAGTTTCCATCTTTTTAAATGGATAAATAGCATTCCATGGTATACATATACCATAGGTTGTTAATCCATTCCTGAGTTGGTGGGCATTTAGGCTGTATCCACATTTTGGTGATAGTAAATTGAGCTGCGATAAACAGTCTAATGTGAGTGTCCTATGTGAAAAAGATTTTTTTTTTCCTTCTGGATAGATGCCCAGTAATGGGATCAAATGGGAGGTCTAGTTGGAGTTCTTTGAGGGTTCTTGATATACTTCCTTCCAAAAAGGTTGTATTAGTTTGCAGTCCCACCAGCAGTGTAAGAGTGTTCCCTTCTCTCCACATCCACACTAGTGTCTGCAGCTTTAAAATTTTGTGATGTGGGTCATTTGTGCTGGGGTTAGATGATATATGGGGGTGGTTGTGATTTGCATTTCTCTAATAATTAGGGATGATGAACATTTTTCAGATGTTTGTTAGCCATTTGTCTGTCTTCTTTTTTTTTTTATTAAATCATATCTGTGTACATTAATGCAATCATGGGGTACAATGTGCTAATTTTACACACAATCTTAAATGCTTTCATCAAACTGGCCAACATAACCTTCATGGCATTTTCTTAGTTATTGTGTTAAGACACTTATATTCTACACCTAGTAAATTTCACATGTACTGTTGTAAGGTGCACTGTAGGTGTGGTCCCACCAACTACTCTCCCTCCACCCATCCTCCCCCTCCTCTCCCATCCTCTCCTTCCCCTCCCCTCCTCTCCCCTTTCCCCTTCTTCTTGGGCTATAATTGGGTTATAGCTTTCATAAGAAAGCTATAAATTGGTTTCATAGTAAGACTGAGTAAATTGGATACTTTTTCTTCTATTCTTGAGATACTTTGCTAAGAAGAATATATTCCAGCTCCAACCATGTAAACATGTAAGAGGTAAAGTCTCCATCTTTCTTTAAGGCTGCATAATATTCCATGGTGTACATATACCACAATTTATTGATCCATTCATGGGTCGATGAGCACTTGGACTTCTTCCATGACTTCAAGGAGTATTT
>CAUYQV010000059.1:0-10278 GCA_963574575.1 Galagoides demidoff
TATAGTAAAATAGCACTTTTTTATTCTGAGTAGATACCTAGTAACAGGATTACAGTATCAAATGGAAGTTCTACTTTTAGCTCTTTGAGGATTCTCCATACTTCCTTCCCAAAAAGGCTGTATTAGTTCACAATCCCAGCAGCAGTGCAAAAGTGTTCCCTTCTCTCCACATCCATGCCCCGACCTGTGGCTTTGGGATTTTGTGATGTGGTGATATCTCACTGTGGCTTTGATTTGCATTTCTCTGATAATTAGGGCAATGGCAATTTTTTCATTTGTTTGCTGGCCATTGATCTGTCTTCTTCAGAGAAGTTTCTGTGCAAATGCCCGTTTCCACATGGGATTGTTTGCTCTTTTCTTGTTGATTAGTTTGGGTTCTCTGTAGATTTCTACTTATTAGCCCTTTGTCAGATTCAGAGCATGCAAATATCTTCCCCCCGTTCTGAAGGCTGTGTCTGCTTTAGTTGTAGTATACTTGGCTGTGCACAAGGTTTTTAGCTTGATCATGTCCCATTTATTTATTTTTGGTGTTGCTGCAGTTGCAAAGAGGGGTGGGTCTTCTTTTATAAATTCATGTTCTCAGCCAGTAGCATCAAGAGTTTTTCCCACATTTTCTTCTAAAAATTTTATTGTTTTATGTCTTAAGTTTAAATCTTCTATCCAGTAAGACTCAATGTTTATAAGTGATGAGGAGTGTGGGTCCAGTTTCATTCTTCTACATGTGGCTAACCAGATCACCCAGTGCCATTTATTAAATATGGATTATTTTTCTAGTGTATGCATTTTTTTTGATTTATCAAAGATTTCTAATTGCAGACTTGGCCCCTGTAGCTCAGTGAGTATGGCACTGGCCACATACACCAAAGCTGGTGGGTTTGAGCCCAGCCTGGGCCTCCTAAACAGCAATGGGAACTGCAACCAATTATAGCCCAAGAAGAAGGGGAAAGGAGTGGGGGGAAGGGGAAGGGGTAGGATGTGTGGAGGGAGAGTAACTGGTGGGACCACACCTAAGGTGCATCTTACAAGGGTACATGTGAAATTTACTAGGGGTAGAATGTAACTGTCTTAACATAATAACTAAGAAAATGCCGTGAAGACTATATTGACCAGTTTGATGAAAGCATTTCAAATTGTACGTAAAACCAGCACATTGTACCCCATGATTGCATTAATGTACACAGCTATGATTTAATTTAAAAAATCAGATTACAGGGTATTGTGGCAGGCGCCTGTAGTCCCAGCTACTTGGGAGGCTGAGGCAAGAGAATCGCTTAAGGCCAAGAATTTGAGGTTGCTGTGAAATGTGTGTGATGCCATGGCACTCTACCAAGGGTGACATAGTGATACTCAGTCTCAAAAAAAAAAAAAATCGTAATTGGTTAATGAACAAAACTTTCTAAGGGGTTGGAATGTTTAAGATAAAATAAGGAAGTCCACTGAGGGTCAAAAGTGATTTAACCTTTCCTATGCATGGTCTTATGTCCTGTTTATAATTTACTATATTAGTGTCTCACAAATGTCCAACCTCCTGGCTGATAAATCTACCTCTCCTTTCCTCCAAAGAAAGAGGAAAAGAGGAAATACCTTTGATTCAGTATGTAAATAAATTGTCTCCAGGTAGAGGAAAGATTTTGATTTCTAGGTTTACAAGCCCTGGAATGTAAACAAAAAGCTTCAAGGAATTGGGAAGTGACTATTAATAAGAAGATTTCTTGTTGGGCTGATACAAATGTTCTAAAATTTAGTGTGAGTGATGGTTTGCATAACTCTGTGATAATATTAAAATCATTGACTTGTAACACTTTGAATTGGTGAATTGTATTTTATGTAAATCATCTCTCAGTAAAACTAATAAACAGGTATGTCCTCCAGTAGGGGGTTCCTCAATTCAGGGTAACAGATCAATATTGTTCAGGGATTCAAATAAGACAAAGTATGGGGTTTACTTTTAAACTAAACATATTCAATTAAAAGGATCTTATTAAATTTAGAATTTAATTATCTCCTTATTTTTGTGTGTAAACATATGTAAATATTTGTTTTCAGGATATGCTGATTTGAGATAAATAAGTTTTAAATAAATGTACTCCTATGTAAAATAGAAATTGAAAATCTTATGAATCTCCCAGGTGTCCCCCTCCCATAAAATCCAAATATTTGAGAATCTGGAACCCGTTAAAGACCAAAGGGCCAAGGGGTCCTAACGTTGACCTAAAATTCTGTAAGTCAGCATATGTTTTACTAAGACAAAGTAAAAGGGCTTTTCTTCCTATTTATTTGATGTAGAATTATGAAATTTCTGTGTATTAATGGTCCATTCTAAATTTTATGAGCTCATCCACTTTTCTTGCTCTTTCTATTTTGAAATCATCACCATTAAAGGGGAGAATGTCTGAGGAAAGAAGAACGTGATAAAGGAAACTTGTTTTCTACTACCCTTCCCCAAAAAGAAAATGGCTAATACCTCCTGCTGTGGAGAACAGAGCTTGCCTAGTTCTAACTGGCAATTCACAAAAGAGCTTTCTGTAAATAGGAGCTTAACATTTAACAGCTAACATAAGAAATTTAGAGTAAATTGAATTTTCTATGGCCTCTCAGGTCCAGCAATGGAAATCAAGGAGCTGAAGAAGTCGTGCTTAGCTGTTGCTAAGTTACAGTGAATACCTATTACAGCGCACGTGGATGTACATTAATTCCAAGTACTGCCATTATGCACTGTAGTAATACAAAGAAGAACAAACAGATTTAAAATGATTTTTAAACCCCTTAAATTAAACAGCATCCGAATTCTTTTACTCTATTTATTTCTTTTGTCTCCAATGGGATTTTTAAAAATTATTTTTATTAAAACTTAGCAATAAAGGAAGGAAAGAGAATATGGCTTTGCAGGTAGAAAAGTAGTACACACTGTATTTCTGTCCATAAGGTAACGGAATAGAAAGCATTTTTACAAAAGAAACAATGTGTGTCTATACACAATATAAATGTAGAAAATACCTTCAACAGCTTCTTACTGCTCACCACTGGGTCTTGGTCAGGGATTAGAAGAATGAATCCACGAGCTACTGTGACTAAGCAAAAAGGACAGATGTTATGGATGGATGGATGGATAGATAGATAGATAGATAGATAGATAGATAGATAGATAGATTAGCAACAGAGGGGAACACAGCCTCCGGCATCAGAGGGGAGAACCAGAGTGGATAGCACCTTTGGCCTTTGTCTAGGGGATCATATACTGTTTTTCCTACTCTGCAGGCAGGGGGGCTTTGGGGAGATAGAATGTCACAACCCTTGTGTGCCAGGGGCTTGAGGGCAGAAGTTAATTTTCGAACTGCCACTGTGTAGGAATGTGGTGTTTGTTTAGGGTATGCTCCTTCCGCTTAGGGGGAACTCCAGTCAGACTCATTTTTTTCAGCCTGTTTTGGACCCAGGGAATGTAATCTGTGTCCAAGCTTGTTTGTGGGCCTGCTTGGAAATGGGGTCCCTGTCCAGCTCTGAGTTAAGGGATCCTGTATCATTATTACTGAAGCTTATTTAAGAGTTAAATTTATTTGAAATAGAAATATATCATTTCTATCTGAAAACTGCTAACTATAGCTCAGCTATCCATAGTTCTCAAACTGAGAATGAGAGAAGTGTTTCCATATCATTTTGCAGTAAATATTCCTTACAATGTCTGTCCCCAAATATTGACATAATTGTCACATCATTCTAATAATTTAGAGAAGGTATTTCACTTGTACTTTTAAAAAGACAAAAACTAATGAATGAATTTATATCTAAGTAATACATTCTACATGCAATTTGTTAAATGATTTACTTATTTCTATAATAACACATGCTACATGTGTTTACAGCTAGGCACTTATATCAATACCACACGTATAAGTAAAACAAATGTAATGGTAAAACTTGGTATTTAGTCATAATCTCCACTTCCTTAAACCCATGACCTTTTCTTCTTTTTAGTGGAATAATATACTCTGGATGGCCTAGCTATTTCATTCTCCATAGCATTTCTTACCTCTCCAAATTGTATTTTAACTGTTCTATCTTCACTTGGTCATTCATTTAATCAACAAATAATGAAATAGCTACCTGATAAAGTCTGTGCTGGGATTGAAGGAAACATCGCCCAGTAGTATTAGACATAATGGCTGTTTTTTTAGGAGCTTACGGCCTAAGGAAAAATACTAACTGATTACATAATTATTTATGGATAATAATAAGTGCTATAGAGTTTAGGTTCAGGGGTCCTCAAACTTTTTAAAGAGGAGGCAAGTTCACTGGCCCTCAGACCACTGGAGGACCGGACTGCAGGCCCGGGACAAGTCAGCTGCTAAGCAGGACAGGTAGCGGCGACAAAAACACCCAGTGGGCCTGATAAATGTCCTAGGCAGGCTGCACGTGGCCCAGGGGCCATAGTTTGAGGATGCCTGGGACGTCATGAAATCACCTACTAGAAAGCTTGTATCCCACCTGCAGGGTCAGGCAAATCTGACCAAAAGAACTAAGAATCTTCTTAGTTTTAAGAAGATTACTATTTATTCTAATAGTTGTGGAAAGTTATTAAAGTTATATAAGCTATGGCAGATAATAGAATTTGAAAAGTGGGAAGAGAAATCAATATGGATAAACTACTTTTTTTGGAAGATGATGTTTCTTTAATCTAGTTTTAAGGGGCTGGTGGTTGCACAAAAAGAATAATAACAAGATCCATGTAAGTAGAAGGATTTGGGAAACATTTAGAAGTTACTATTGGTAAATAAAGGTGATGAGTAGGAGATAAGATATGGGATGCAGCTGTGTCAGGAATTATTCATGTGGGGTTGCCTTTCACAGGTTTCGGGGGTTAAAGATGGATTCAATTTTCAGTACCTTACATTTGAAACACTTTTGAAAAATACAAATTGAAATGTTAGGTTGGACAAGTTCAAGACTGATGACTGAAATGTGTGAATGGATGGGATTGTGATGGAAGATGATCCCACACAGATATACTTTATTAGGGAGAGATGATGAAATGAGAACAGAAGAGGACCTAGGAATAAATTTTGAGTAAATCCAACATTTAATGACCATTTACAGGAGAACATCTTGAAAAAAGAGGCTAAATAATCACTGGGAACATCTAGGAAATTCAAAAAAGTGGTGTGTATAAGAAAGAGTATTTCAAGGAAGAAGAATTCAAACATGTTGAAATGTTACTAAGAGATCAGTTAAGGTGTGTACTGGAGTATTCCTACCAAACGGAGAGACAAGAAGGGAAGTAATTTGTGATCCTAATAAAAACTGAAATGAAAGGCAGACTGCAGTCAGTTTAAAAGTGAATTAGAAGGTAAAAAATGAGGAAAGAATACATAGAAATTCCTTTTGATGAATTTCCTAGTTTCTCCCTCTAATTGCCCAAAATTCAGTCTTTAATATGATTCTGGGAATCTATTACTTGAGTTCTTATCACACATTGAAAAAATATGCACATTACTCTGTAGATTATGTCTTCTCAAAAAAAAAAAAAATGAATGCTGTAGAATGACAGTGGCTGTTACACTTGGGATATTTCATGTCTTACTAATGATGAATGACAAGAAATCAGAAATAGAATTAAACACATGGCCCTCTCTAATGTTTTAGACTTTCGTGTTTTTAATTCTTTTATTGGTTCTATGCTTGCTTCTGCCTATTGGTGACAACCTAGGCTTGAAAGCCACTCATCTCCACTTGCAATTTTGACTTTACCCAAATTCTGTGTGATGTACACTCAACTTGATAGCTCCATAGGTGTAGAGTAACCCTTTATTATCACTGTTATTTCTCTCACCTCAGTATTTTCAAAATTGTTTTCCAACCTAGGGAATACTAAATGGACAATGTGTGTGGATATCCCTAAAATTCACATTTGAAAAAGTATTCAACGGTTGACTCTTCCCTATCAGTTCATAATCTTACCTTGTAGTTTCCTAAGCACTTTAAGCAGAAGTTAATGAAACTCTTATCTTTACACTTCTGGTCTCCTTTTCACCTTTGGGCACTGCCCAATGGTAGCAAGCTGGTGGTGTCTTTAAAAGTGAATTAGAAGGTAAAAAAATGAAGAAAAGATACAGAGAAGTCTCTTTTGATGAATTTCCCATTTATAGATGGGTCAAATGCCTGTTTGGAAGTAAACAGAGCCGGACTAGGTGTTAGAACCATGGGAAGATTGGAGAAGGCAGATGTCAAGAGGTGAAGTAGAGGTCGAAGTTGGTCTGCAATGTTTTCCAGAGGGAGGCTCAGGTGGGAAGTAAAATTGGAGTCCAAGCCAGATGCTACCTGTATCTGTCTTTGAGGGCAGGATAGGAAAGGCGCTGCAGACAAGCTCACAGCAACCTTAGTAAAACATCAGTACAAACTTTAGAAAAGCAAAAACTGATGCTGAAAACTGGCTTAAAGCCAAGGCTTAGAGTATATTGATTTAAAAAACTTTAACCCACTCTGCACAGAAACATTTATACCCACATGCACAAGCATTTCCTTGAAAATTACCATGTCATTAATATTTCCTGATGTGGAAAGACAGAGGTCAAATACAAAACTGATAGAATTAAAACTATGTCCAGATATTAGAAGAATGCTTTTTGAATTTAACTTTTTCTTAAATTGTTTAACCTATACATCTATGAAAAATACATACACTATTTTACTGAGTGCTATCTGTCATCTGAACTTTAAGATGCTTCCAGTCCTGCTCCTGAAATAATTTATAAGGTATTAAAAAAATGCCTATGTATGTGTTGTGCAATGTTCAGTATTACTTAAGCTATTAATTTGCCAGTAAACTAATTTATTTGATTGAAAGCGACAACAGAAGTAGTCAATCTTCCTTATCTACTATTAAAATTGGATTAAAATTCATTAATATCTAACAGATTCCTGTGATGGAATTAACTTTTAAGTCTTACACAATAGGTGCCCTCCAGCTTCTACCTCAGTGATGAGTATTACTATTTTAGGAGGAGATGAGATAATTTTACTAAAATAGATGAGACCTACCCAGGGATCAGACTTCGTGTAACATGGCCTTAGGAACTGAGAACTGCAAAATTTCTCTACATGTAAGCATACTTTTATACTCACCTACGATGAGCTCATCCTTTCTCCCTGCTACATCTGACACTAACACCTTCTGGTTGAGTAGAATCCTGCTCCAGAAAGTCTCAGAAAGGGAAGGGGAAACCCAATCCCTCTGACATTTGTATGTATAGATAGAGCTAACCAGCCAGCTTGACAGACTGTCTACTGACCTGTAAGCACCAGAAAATAGTAGAGGTTCTCCAGGTAGAAGCGGGAACAATCATTTTCTCCATCAGTTGCACTTGTAGCATTCTGTGCCTTCACTCCCCTCATCGTACTGACTCTTGCTGAAATGCATTTAATCCTGAATGAAAAAAATAACAGAAGTAAAAAAAAAATACATATAGTTCATCATTTTGAAAAAAAAGGAGAAAACGAAACATAATGAAGTTAACTCAAGTGGTGAGATCAGATCTTAGGACCTAAAAATTAAATTATTTCAGGAGAAATTAACTGATTTTTAAGCACAAAAGGGAAAATATAAAAATATTAAAAGTGTCCCATTGTCAAATTTTCACTTGCTTATTTAATATTTCCCCAAATTATGTCTAAAAGAAACCTAGCATTAATTTTTTCAATACACTAATTAAAATAAAATCTACTGTGTTTTTTGTTTGTTTTTTTGTTTTTGTAGAGACAGAGTCTTACTTTATTGCCCTAGGTAGAGTGCCATGGCATCACACAGCTCACAGTAACATCCAACTCCTGGGCTTAGGCGATTCTCTTGCCTCAGCCTCCCAAGTAGCTGGGACTACAGGCACCCACTACAAAGCCCAGTTATTTTTTTGTTGCAGTTTGCCCGGGGCCACATTCAAACTCACCACCCTGGATATATGGGGCTGGCACCCTTACCCACTGAGCCACAGGTGCCACCCAAAATCTACTGTGTTTTATTTTTCACATACTTCCCTATGAGTCTTGAAGGTTCAAAAAGGTCATAAGCGCATTTCAAAAGAGACAATTAGTATGCTGTGTATATTCTTTCTTCTACAGATTTTGATGTCGTAACTTAATCATAAAACTCAATTCTGGAAACTATTAGGAATAGTCAAAGGAAATCACTACAGCCTTTCTCCACATAACTTTGTAACAATAGAAAATTTTGTTAAATTTTTAAATATGGTAGATCCTACCGAGATAGAGCAGGGTGTCAGGAGGAAGTAACCTCCTTGACTTATGGGTTCAACTTCCCAGAAATTTAGCTGGGAACTTGAAAAGGTTCCCCCCCCCAAAAAAATATTTTGCCTCATGAACTTTTGCTTAGGTGATAAGATGTCTTCAACAGTTGAGTCAGGTGAAGACAATGCAAGCAATGTGGACGTAACACATAACTGCTACGGCACTATGAGGCCTGCCAGAATTGGAATCCAGTCACTTAACGGCTTTTAAACTCAGCTTCACAATGAATTTTACCATTCTATCTCAGATTAATGGATGGAAAGCCTAAAGATCTGTTTGGTGTAATGGGCAGCAGTGGCCACTTATTCCAGAATAAAATACTCAGCAGTTTACTTGCTTACTCAAGATAATATTTACCTCTTTCTTAAGCACACACATATGCACATACACAACTCACTTTTACCCCTCTAAATGCCTACCCTTTCTATTAGTTTGCCTCAGAATTACAGGAGAGGGAAAAATAAGTCCAAGGGCTGTGTGCTACATATATTTTTTGCTCTAATAATAGAATATTGGGATAGTTCCATTTATACACACGATTTGCTCCATAGGCTACTGGCACATAGAACTTTGGTAAGTGCTCTGAGAGTTATGCAGGTGGGAAAATTGTCAGGTCCCAAGCAAGTAGTAGCCTTGAAAAATACCCTTTCTCGGTTGCTCTTGTTGACACACATACATCGGCTCTGTCTTGCATGGCAAGTAACAACACTGCATTTATATTTTTCTAACAAGGATTTCCATTTCAGCTCTCTAGTATAAGAACATCCAATCCTTGATGCAAATGACCAGGGCAACAGACTGGAATCTTGAAAATAATAAGCAATGCCAAGATGTTAGCTAATCTAACTCCTTTTTTAGTGCTTTAATCTTCCCCCAAATGCCAAGTTGGATTCGCCATTTCCATAAAACATAAATCCACCGTCCATTTTCTGGCTTGCTTTTACTATGACTATAATTACAACATTTATAAATATTTACTTTATTGTTTCCCTAATGTTGTAATTTTCACTGTGGTATCAATATTATTTTGAAATATCAGGCCCTGAGACTCAGAATGGAATACAGATACAGTTTCCTGCACTGATAACTGGTAATTAAGAGAGCATTTTTATTGTTGTTAACTAGATTAGGTAATTTCAAAGAACAAGTCAATAATTCTCATCCTCCTACAACCTGTAGTTGAACAGTGTTGATTCTTCATCATGTACCCTCAAATTTTTAATTTAAAGATGTAAAATATTATACACATAAGGTTTCTTTCTTTCTTTCTTTTTTTTTTTTTAACCATTCAATTTTCTTCTTTCCTTAAAGTGAACTATTATACACTTGGTGTGCAACCTTCTAGTGTTTGGAGAGTATTCTTTATTGTCAGTAATGACATACTACAGCTTCTTTTTTTCCTCAGCATTCTTTCTAAGATGTAGCCACAAAGATAGACATAGACCTAATTTACAGATTCGTGTTATTCACTGTAATTATATGCTATTTCACTGCAAGCATATACCACAAACTATGTAACCACTGAGAGTTGGAGCTGTTTCTGATCTTTCATCATAATAAACAATGTAGTAATAAATGTGCACACATGTGTACATGCACATGACTTTCTCTAAAGTAAATACCTGCAAATGGAATCCCCTGTTACAAGGTACATGAATTTTCGTATTTATTAGATATTGTAGAACTGCAGGGGAAAAAATTGAACTTGGCTTAGCTGTGAGAAAATTACTGTCTTTTCACATTCAACGTCTTTGCTAACTCATTTAGTCAAAACATGTATGGATTCAAATTTAAAAGATTTTTATGTCAAGAGCAGAGATTTATTAGTTACAATTCGACCATTTAGTAAATGATGGTATATACCACGGCCTTGTTTACAAGGCTCCAATCTTTATAAATATGAAACAAAAATGAAGAGTGTCTTCATAATTTTTAAATTACTAGAATGGTCTTTTTCTGATAATTTCCTTATATAAGCAAAAATCA
>CAUYQV010000062.1:0-10019 GCA_963574575.1 Galagoides demidoff
TTTTTTTTTTGAGACGGAGCCTCAAGCTATCCCCCTGGGTAGAGTGCCATGGCATCACAGCTCACAGCAACCTCCAACTCCTGGGCTCAAGCAAGTCTCCTGTCTCAGCCTCCCAAGTAGTTGGGACCACAGGCACCCGCCACAATGCCCGGCCATTTTTTGGTTGCAGCCGTCATTGTTATTTGGTGGGCCGGGCTGGGGATTCGAACCTGCCACCGTAGGTGTATGTGGCTGGTGCCTTAGCCAAATTTTCTTCTTAAAATGTGGCTTCCCAGCACAGAATCCAGCCCCCTGGATGTGGAGTGCATGGAGGGATGTAAGTGGGCTGTCCTGGCCTCTGTGGTGAGCGCTAAAGACTGGTGCTGCAGCCCTCAGTCCAGGGCAGCTCATTTCAAATCTTCTGCTTACCTGCTAAACCAGGTGCTTTCATCCTTGAGCATGTTACTATTTGATTCAAAATACCAGACTGGATACACATAGACACACACACACACATAACCTGCTCGTTGATGAGAACAGATTGGCCCCTCCTCTGAGTATACACGTATTCACTGGGCTAGCTTTGGTCCATTGTTAGCGGTATACCTGAACCTTTTAAAAATCTCCATCCAACTGTCTAATCTCATGGTATTATCTGAAGATTTTGGATTCACAAAATCGTCCAGTTTCTCTCCATCCCACTCTTGAGTAACATTATTGATAGTAACCAGAGTCAGCCTGGACCCGCAGTCCCAGTTTTATGATCTTCAGCCAACAGTAGTTCTCCCTGCACTGATGTGATGCGGGTACTTCAGAAGGTGCTGTTCATGATGAACAGACAGCGGGAGCAGCGTTTCCTCGTAACTCTGTGGATTTCCTATCCTGATAAACTGAGGTGCTTATTGAAATGCACATTCCTGGGCCTCACTGGCGTCCTGCAGAATCAGAGACGAAAGGATGAGTGTTTTAACAAGTGATTCTCATGAGTGCCGGAGTTTGGATGACTAAAGTAGTCATGCTGTCTGTAGTGTGAATGCTGAATGTGGTCTGGGACACGCGGTGTGCCTGTGGCTTGGTGCGGTGGGCTGTGGCACTATACACAGACAATGGGCTTCACGTCGCATGTTGGTGAGAGGAAGCCAAGAGAGTATCTTATGTAAAAATCTTCAGCCCGTGACATCCTCCCTGTGATCTGGCCCCGGGCCCAGGGCAGAGAGCATCTTTGCAGCATTCCTGAAGCACTGTTGCCGCGTTCCTCAGTCACTGCTCTACTGGGACAGTGACAGTTCCACACTGGCTGCGTGAAGTGGCTGATTGCCTTCTTGAGTGGCAACCCCGCCCTGCAGCCCTGTCAGACTCTGGAGCCTTGAGACGGAGGGAGGGGGCCTGCCTCACAGCTCCTCCTGCACCAAGCTCGGAATTCACACCGGGGAGACAGCCTAGCTCGGCGGTGGATGGGAGCAGAGTGTCCTGAAAACGTATTTACTGAATCACAACGCTTCCACTTCCACCCGCTATTTGCCCGTCTAGCGCGGCTGCCAAGGTCGCCCCTATTCTCCTGTGACTCTGACGCCACGCAGGATTTGCAGAGCACTATTTTTAAAGCTAGTTGTGAACACCACATTTTTCCTCTCCGTAGACGATCCTAATATCTGTCTGTCAGACATCCCTCGGCTCTCGGCGACTTCATCCAGCCCCACAGGCTCTCCCGTTATTTTCGGAGTCAGCTCACATGCTGCCCGGGACTTCTGTGGGTTCGTGTCGCTGTGTGGCTGCTTCTCTCCCCTGGTGGTTGGAGGAGCGTCTGGAGGTGATTCTAGATTTTCCCAACATCTGACCACACCTGCTCCGTGGTGACTCGCCACTCACCGTGCTTACACCAATGTCCCCTCTGAAATGGGCCTCAGGGTCTTTCCCTGGCTTCTTACTTATCAAACTCGTCTCTCCCTCAATGCCTGTCATTCTCTTTTGTCTTTGAATATTGACAAGGAAAAGCTCTTTAAGAAATGAAGACATGTTTCTTCATTATAGAAACAAACGTGGCCATTTTAAAATTTATGGTATGTAGAAATGTAGAAAAATAGCTGTCGTTAGTGACTCACCTTAAGGACTGGTACAGTCTGGTGCCGTTTGGGGGACTCTGTAGCGTGTGCCCCCTTCACGTTGTCCTCACACCCTACTCACACTTTTGCGTCTTTCTTCTCCACTCACCAGGCAAGTTACCTGCTTCATGTCACCATAGGAACCAGCATAAAAATTACCACGTGGGGGTGACTTTTTGTTCATCATTTATAATGGTTCTTATGCATGAAAATGACCCTGATGGGCATCTATGTTATCGAGCTTTTCTCTCTCTCTTTGGTCATTTCTGCAGAATAAAACCGAAGAAGTTATTATTAATATTCTTATGGGACGCGTATCAGGTTCTTGCCACATGTTTCCAATTTGCCTCCCCAAAGGGTTGAATCCCTTTCCGTTCCTATCAGCAATGTGTGAGGAGATGGGTTGTAGCCTGTGCAAACCTAGTTACAGGTTCTCAGGGGAAAATAACTTTCCCCGTTAGGATTAAGGGGAAAGCGTTTGCATGGTCAAAGCAGATCTCAAGGCCGGTTCTCTGAGCACAGGGCCTCGAATACTCAGCAAATCCCTCTTCACAGGGAATGATACTGTGAGCTTCCCAAAGTGGGTGAGGGGCATGAGCCATAAATAAAAGGCGATTATGTGCCTTTTGCTTTTCTTTTGACCTTTTAAGCATTATCTGACTCAAAAGAGCAAGAGAGAAGGTCAAGTGTTAAAATCTGCTTATGCTTCCTGCGTGTTACCTGGGAACCAGTTCACATAGAGCAGCCCAGAAAGTCCTAGTGGTGACAATCGGAGCGGGTCACTCCTCAGAGAATATTGCTGTTGCCTGTGGTGTGCTAAATGGTCTAACTGCCACCATGCAGAAGACTCAAACCGTCAAAGTGGAAATGGAATTCAGGGGGACAGATGGAAACACGAGAACTGGGGAATCCCGGGGTATCAGGTGTGATTCAGTGTGAGCCCCCACCACCGCGCTGCCTGAACCCCCCAGTCCAGGCCTTCACCTGCCGGCTGGGAAAGAAAGAAACTTGGAATCAAATGAGTCAGGTCTAAAATCCAGGTCCTGCTACTTTTATTCAGGCTCCTGGGAAATTTGCCTAACTTCTCTATGAAAAGAGGGCAATTTTTTAGAATCAGTAACATTTCTTTTTAACCTAGTGCATTAAATTAAACAGCATGAGTAATTACCATGAAATTGTAATATGCACATAGATATTATTCAAAAATGTCTTATTTATTTCTCTCCCTTCTCTTGGAGCCCCTGAGTGTGTGACAAGCCCTGTCTTGTCCTACAGTTTCCAAATCATGGTTTCCTAATCCTGGAATATGTCAATGCAAACTGATTTCTTTTTACTTTAATCTGCTAATTGCCATGGCTTGGGGGAATTTTCCTTTTGTTTTTCCTTTCTTTTCACTGTATTTTCAAGCACTGACCAGGCCATTCTCACAGATTCCCTTTGGGTTTGTAGGGATGTTTCTATCCCCTGCTTCTGTGTCTTTTTAGCTCTTACCCTTCCCAAGGCAGGGAGGTATCTTTGGAACCCCCAGATGCTAGTGCTGTCCCTGAGATGCAGCGGATCCCTGGTGAGTGCTCAATATTAGTGGAAAGCTTAATATTTAACATCCCACCCAGATTCTTTCGGAGCCTACCCTGTGAGGCACTGGAAATCCAATTGGGAATGAAGCTGGTAAAATGTCTGGTGTCCCAGGGCTCCCAGGGCATCTCAATCCTTTCCCAGTTGAATTGGAAAAGAAAGAGGCTCAAAGACAGGAGAGAGCCGTCTGGCTGGATCCGGAGGTGTGAGAGAATCGTCTCCACTCTGCTTCACAGGGCACAGTGTAACTCTGAGAAGTTACCAATTAGCTGTATTAAAGGAAGAAAATCATGGATGTCCTACATTGCACCCCGACCCCAACCCCCCAAACAGCCATTGTTTTCAGAGTGGTAGAGACGCCAGACATTTTACATGAAATCTGAAATCATTTAATAAGTGCCATGAGCAGGAAGTTAGGGTCTCACAGAAGCACGAAGATGGGGCCTCTTATGGGAAGGGTCTTGTCAACATATGGCTGAGTTAGGAGGCTTGCAGGCTGCGTAGAAGAAGAGGGTGGGTATTTACAATAAGAGAACCACATGTGAATAAGCCTCGAGCCCCACAGGGCAGCCTATCTTTGAAGAGCTAAAAGTGGATTAACCTGGGGGGATTACAGGGTGGGTGTAGCAAGTTATTAGGTTGGAGGCTGAGTGTCAGGGGTCAGGAAGGGCCTTGGAGACACCTGAAGAGTTTTGACTATTGGGGTCACACTGCTGTGAAATAGCACCTGGTTGATGTGTGGGGAGTGGATTTGATGCAGGGAGGGAGACAGGAGACTGCTAGGGTCACTTGTGAGACCTGGTAGTTCCCTGGGCTGGATGTGGTGGTGGTGGAGTGATCTGGAGATTGTGGTGGGGAAATAGGAAGGACCACCAGGAGGTGATAGGGTGTGGACATTTGGCAGCTGGAGAAATAAGAATTGCACTCGTGGAAATGATCCTCTTCACTTACAGAAGAGACACAAATAATTGAATTGGGAAAGAAAGATGATGAGTTTGGGAAATTCTGAATTTTAGGTGTCCGTGGGACATCGGAGTGGAGATCTATGAAGTAGGAACTCACATGCCCAAGTCTGAGACTTGAATGACCTTATGTCATCCAATGGACCCCTCAATAATCCAAGGAGTGGACAAAGCTGCCCTGAGGGAATTCAGACAGTTAAACGAGCCTCTAGGTTACAGCAAAGCTGGCTGGAGTGGTGACGGTGTGACTCTGGGCAGCCACAGTGCTGTAGGAGAGGACTCATCTGAACTGAGAAGTGGTGGGGGTTGGGACTGAGGGCTGGGGGCCATCTAGTTGTCAGGGCTCAATAAGGAGGCGGGAGGACTCAGAGGTGATGATCAAATGTGGATATTTTAATTGCATCAGAGGACAGATGGTGGGGCCGTCCACAGGGCAGGTCTCCAGGGAGGGCGTTGCTGGTAGATGTTTAGCTCTGTTTGGGGGTCAGGGCAGGACTTTTATTAGATGGGATTTCAGTTGTAAGAATCATTTTGTACCTTGGGAGTCACAATTGTGTTGGCCTTGGAATAAAAGAGGCCTTGGATCTACACGGCCTGGCCAGTCACAAGGTTTTGCTAAGAATCTATAGTTTTGATAGATTTTGCTGAAGGACACAGATTGCCTTATTGCTGGCAATCCTTTCCTAATGAGGAGTTCTCCTTTAGGATAACCAGGAAAACTTAATAAAGAAGCCAGCAGGTCCTGAATTGTGGGACGCACCATAGGAGTATTAGGATTTTGCAAGAGGAGGGGTCAGAGCAGCAGCCAGGGGTCATCAGCGTTGCTTTCTGAAGGCCCAGGGCTTGAGCTGGGTTTGGAAGAGTGCAGGATAGAAACCCAAGGTCTGGTGAGCATACAGCGATGAAAACCACTGTCCCCCGGGGCCCTGGGCTCTGGGATTCTGCACATCCTCCCAGGCCACCATGCTGGTTTAGAGTCTGGGAACTGGGATTTGGAGGTGGTCATAATCCATCTCTCTTGAGCTCAGCTCTCCAGCCTCACCCTGCCCTCCCTGAGCATTTGGTGGGATCCTCAGTGCTTGAGTTTTTTCTGGTGTTCGGGAGATTTGGTGCAGGGCACACCTGCCTCCTTCTGTGTGGAATGCCAGGCCTGGATGGCTAAAGAAATGACAGGCCAGGGCTTGAGCCAGTGGACTCTGCTTCCTGCCATGCCCAAATTGCCCATGCTGACAGCTGCCCCTTGCTGGGGGACCAAGGACCCACACAACTGCAACCTGGACCTCTGTTGGTGATGACAGCAGCTGAGAACATAATGAGCAAATCAGATAAAACTTCTGCATCTAGACCTGGGATCCAACCTAGACATTGCAGATTCATCAAATAATGATAAAAGGCTGTGCGTGTGTGTGCCTGAGTGAGGGAGAGAGTCTGTGTTTTTAACATGTTGCCAGTAATGTCAGCAGACGCCCTCTGGGCTTGGGGGTGTTGGGAAGAGGCTGTCTTGTGCAGGAGAAGGGCTTCTCCAGTGCCTGGGATAAGTTCTGATTGCCTGCTGTGGCCTCCAAGGGCCCCACAGCACAGGCCCAACATGCCTCTCCTGCCTGTCCCACGGAAGCCTCCCTCACACCCCAGCCTGCCCTCTTCCCAACCCTTATCCCAACCCTCCCATTAACCACTCAACACCCATGGACTCAACATTCCTCGAACTGGGGGTCTCCCTGCCCTAGGGTCCAGCCGATGGTTTCACTCCTTCTGAGTGTCTTCAGGAGGTCTGTCACACCCAGGGCCAGATGAAGTTTCCATCCTTTCAATGGCAATAGGTTAGAACTCAAGAGACAAAGGCCATTTAAAAGATCCCACCATCCCTCTATTCCCTCTGAAAATGCAGTGTCCCTGTGATGTCCAGGCAGACATCACCTGCACGGTGCTAGCAGGGTTTACTGATGTGAAGCTGCAGAGGACCGAGCCCCTCGAGGAGGCCACCCTCAGTGTCAGGACTCTTACACACGTGGCTACTTCTCCACCTGCGAGAGCAGTCAGCTTTGTCTAATACCAGCAATCCCACTTCTGGGGGTTGATCCGAAAGAAATAGAAGCAGGACGGTAAGGAGAGATATTTGCACTTTCCTGTTCATTGCAGCGTTGTTCCCAGTAGCCAAGATACACGATGAATCTTTCCACTGAGGAATTAATGGAGAAAGAAAATGTGGTATCCATACAATAGAATATTATCCAGCCTGAGAAGAAGAAACAAATCTTGTCCTTCGCAACGATGCAGTGAACCTGGAGGTTTGTATGTCCGATGAAGTTAGAGAGGCCCAGACAGGCAAGCACTGCAGTGATGCTTAGCGGGGAATCTAAACTGGCCACACTTCCGAGACAGAATGGAATAATGGTCGGGAAGGAGCTGAGGGGTGGGGAAGGGGGAATCTTTGTTCACTGGCCACCCACTGTCGGTTATAGGAAATGAGTTCTGACGTCTGCGATAGAACACAGTGCTGTAGATGACGCAGGGTCGGGCACTCCAAATCTGTTAAGAAAGTAGCTCTCCTATTAAATTGTGTTCTTACCACAAAAGCAAAATGAAATAAAGCAAGTGGCAGAAGGAGCCTTGGGGGTGCTACCCCTACTGCGGTGAGAGGATGGCAGGTGCTGGCCCAAACCCACCCAACTGTGCGTGTTCAGTGTCACCCTCCAGAGCTGGGGCCGTCTGAACGCAAGCATCTGCACGATTTTCTTTGAATGTCACTGTGGTGCTTTAGGGGTACGTCTTCAGCCCTGACCAGACTGCGCCCCTCTGAGGGGAGGGGAGGCTCCTCCCTGAGTCCCTCTCGGGGCCCCTGGTGTGGGAGACACCAATGGAAAATGCTGCTTCCAGGAAACAGTGAGTCCCCAAGGCTGGAAGGCCAGGAGGGAAGGAACAAATGACAGGCAGATTGTCTGTCACTGCCAACAACTGGGACAGTTAGCCTAAAGCTTCAAAGAGCCCAAGCATGGGGAGGGAGCTGGGCGTGTGTCAGACACCAGGAGCGGGATCATGAGAAGCCCGCACCTTCCTCTTCCCTGCTAGTCAAGAGGGGGAAGTGAGGGAACGGGTGAGGTGTCAGGTGGCCCTTCCAGGGAGGCAGAAGAGGAAATACCCTGGTGTTTTATTCAGATGGACCATGTGCACCGGTGGGGCGTGGGGGAGGGATCCTGCCTTTACCTCCCCTCCAGACCCTCGGTCCCCTACCTCCCAACGAGCCAGGCCTGGGTGACAAGACACACCGCAGGGCTGTTACCATCATTGACCAGGATGAAGCTGTGAAACCTCCAGGCACACGGGGGCGGGGGTGGCGGTGGTGGTGGCTCGCTCTGTGTTTCTCCTCACCCACAGTTACACATTCTAGTGGGGAGAACAATCTTTTAACTGGTGACATTTGCACAATGTTGTCCCTGGGTCAGGGTGATAAAAGCTTCCCCTTAACAAGAGCTCTGCACACATTATGTTCAGTCCTCCCGACACACTGACACGCACGGATCTTGATGGTGCAGAAACCAAAGCCCAGACACACTAATGATTGCTTGAAAACAATCTGCGTGGTGGAGAAGACGCTGAGCTAACCCAGCTCTGCACGGGACCACACCAGTTCCTCTCACGGCACTGCCCTGGGGATCGGCCCTCTCCGACTCCCTTCTCCCCCTCTGTTTAGAGAAGGTGAGAAGCAGAAACCGACTCCCAGCAGCTGGAGCTGAGTGAGAATTGCCTTCCTGTAGTCACAGGGACCTGCGCGGGATCAGAAGGCAGATCTGCAGCTGCAGAAAGGGAGGCGCCTGGCTGTGGGTGTCCCGACCCCCCGCTGCAGGCCGTCTGGGAGGGCCGGGGCTGGGGACAGCAGCATCTTCTCTCCCAGCTCCTTGGCTCATAACTACAGTGTCACCAACAGCTCGGCAGGAGCTCCTTCCCTTCCCTTCCTTGAGTTTTTCCAATAGCCCTGCAAGCACTGATTCCTTTTACTACATTTTGTGTGTTCCAAGTACCTGCAGCACCTTCTCTGTCTTGTGCTGGATCCTGAGGACTCCCGGGTGATGAGTTCTGAGTGTGTGACTGTGCACGTAGTCACAGCACCCCCACGCAGAGTTCCTCTCTCTACATCACCCTGCCTCCTCTTTTGATCCGTAATGCCATAGACTTTTAAGACTAGGTAACAGACGCCTGGTTTTCCTGCCTCTGAAATGTGTTCCTAGGGTCTGAGAGTAAGTGAAGCCTTGCTCTGGGTTCTTGGGGAATCACCGTGTCACCTGGGCTGGAGCATCTGTGCTCCAAGACAGCTGAAAAGTTGCCCCGGGTGGGTGGGGGTGATCTGGGACCTGGAATGCAACCCCAGCTTGTTGAACTGACTCTTTTATCTCTTATACAATTAATCTGACATCTATTGATTTTGACTATGAATGTCGTCAGACAGAAGATGACAGTTTGTGTTACTTGACTTACTTCAGGCCAGGAAGTAAGTGATAGAAAAGGTCATATTTACAGACGTTAAATTTACATTTACACAATAGTTTATGAAGATGGTCTTTCCCTGGACGTGACCTGAATGCATGATAATGTTACACGACAACAACAAAAGCACCGTTACCTGTGGGCTACAACTGATCCCACTGGGACCACACCAGAGGCCGGGGCCAGGTTGGGGTGGGGTGGGATGTCTGCGTCACCTGTTTCTCCTCCCTGAAACTTCAAAGGAAAAAAGTGCAACAAGAACTAAATTTTCAAGGGGTCTATGCCTTACGTGACCTAGGGTGACAGAAGGGTTTGGGAAGGAAGAGACAGAAGCGGCCCAGAGTGTACTGTAGCGAGGAGAAGTGGAGAGGTGGCCAGCGAGCCACGATGGCCAGGTCCAGCTGGTGTAGGCACAGGGGAGAGTCATGCTGTGTTTTGGAGGGAGACAGTAAGTCACAAGGACGAGAGAGTCCTGGGTACTCAGGGGTATGGGGATAGAAAAGGAAAGAAATTCAATAAGAATTCTGCTGACCTGTGCACACAGACATGAATTCATATGTGCTTTTTTTTATAAACCATAGTATTTCTAGACTGAACATCGTGAGTGATGGTTTTGTAGGTAGGAGGTACAGGAAAAAATATAGTTTCTTTCTTTCTTTTTTTTTTTTTTTTTTTGAGACGGAGCCTCAAGCTATCCCCCTGGGTAGAGTGCAGTGGCATCACAGCTCATAGCAACCTCCAACTCCTGGCCTCAAGCGAGTCTCCTGCCTCCGCCTCCCAAGTAGCTGGGACTATAGGCACCCGCCACAACGCCCAGCCATTTTTTGGTTGCAGCCATCATTGTTGTTTGGCGGGCCCGGGCTGGGGATTTGAACCCGCCACCTTAGGTGTACGTGGCTGGCGCCTTAGCCGATTGAGC